>ONZH01020145.1:0-47966 GCA_900303285.1 Rhinella marina
AGCCTGACACAGCATGGCGGTGACACCACCAATGCTTTGGCAGACTGAGATTGCAGTCAAATGGCTGTTTGAAGTTGACTCTCCTAAAAAAAATGTTTGAGTGTCTGTAGTTGACCCTCCTGAAAAATTGTTTTTGAGTGTCTGTAGTTGACGCTCCTAAAAAAATTGATTGGAGAGAGGTCCTGTAGGTGGCCCTCCCTAAACATTGTTTGACAAGAGAGCCAGTTGGCCTCTGAAAAATTGGCTGTTGGCTCAGCGTTTGTGTAAGAAGAGAACGAGGAGGATGAGAGGTGAGGATACATTAAGAATCTTCATGTTTAGCTGCTTTCCCCCGGTGGAGATTTGAATTCCGGTTAAATCCAGGCTTTATTCATTTTAATAAGCGTCCGCCTGTCAGCGCTGTCAGTTGACAGGCGTGTATGCTTATCAGTGATGATGCCACCAGCTGCACTGAAGACCCGCTCTGACAACACACTAGCGGCAGGGCAGGCCAGCACCTCCAAGGCGTACAGCGCCAGTTCGGGCCATGTGTCCAGCTTTGCAACCCAGTAGTTGTATGGAGCAGAGTGATCACCCAGGACGTTGGTATGGTCAGCTAGGTACTCCATCACTGTCTTTCTGAACAGCTCCCCCCTACTCTGCCTAGACTGGGGACGGGTGACATAGTCTTGCTGGGGTGACATAAAACTGGCAAAGGCCTTGTTGAGTGTTCCCCTGCCAGCGCTTGAAAAGCTGCCTTCTCACCTCCTCTCCCCTACTAGTTGGCCCACAGAACCACGTCCTCTGCCGCTAGCGGTGTTAGATGGGAAGGATAGTTTCAGCTTGTGCACCAGGGCCTGTTGATATTGATTCACTCTCGTACTCCTTTCTTCTACAGGAATGAGAGTGGAAAAGTTCTGCTTGTACCGGGGGTCCAGGAGGGTGAACACCCAGTAATCAGTGTTGGCAAAAATGTTTTTAACACGAGGGTCACGGGAAAGGCAGCCTAACATGAAGTCAGCCATGTGCGCAAGAGTCCCAACATGCAAGAATTCTCTCCATTTCCTCCTCCTCCAACTCCTCCTCTTCAGCCCATACATGCTCAACAGATAAGAAGGAATGAGCATAGTTACCCTCTTCAGTCTCGCCAACAGTCTCCTCCTCTTCCTCCTCTTTCTCCTCCTCCTCCTCCAATACGCGCTGAGAAACAGACCTGAGGGTGCTCTGGCTATCAAGCAACGTATCTTCTTCCCCCATCTCCTGTGACAAGCGCAAAGCCTCTGACTTCATGCTGAGCAGTGACTTTTTCACCAGACAAAGCAGCGGGATGGTGACGCTGATAATGGCGGCATCGCCGCTGACCATCTGTGTTGACTCATCAAAGTGGCTTAACACCTGACAGATATCAGACATCCACCTCCACTCCTCATTGTAGACTTGAGGAAGTTGACTAACCGGACTACCAGTTCTCGTGGAAGTTGTCATCTGGCAGTCTACAATGGCTCTGCGGTGCTAGTAAACCCTGGCTAACATGTGTAATGTGGAATTCCATTGCATGGGCACGTCGCACAACAGTCGGTGAGCTGGCAGTTGTAAGGGCCGTTGCACTGCCCTGAGGGTAGCAGCATCTGTGGTTGACTTACGGAAATGCGCACAGATGCTTTGCACCTTGGTGAGCAATTCAGACAAATTGGGATAGGTCTTGAGGAACCGCTGAACCACAAGATTGAACACGTGGGCCAGGCATGGCACATGTGTGAGTCTGCCGAGTTGCAGAGCCGCCACCAGGTTACGCCCGTTGTCACACACAACCATGCCTGGTTTGAGGTTCAGCGGCGCCAGCCAAAGATCGATCTGCGCCGTGATGCCCTGTAACAGCTCTTGGGCGGTGTGCCTCTTGTCACCTAAGCTCAGCAGTTTCAGCATTGCCTGTTGGCGCTTACCCACGGCATTGCACCTGCGCCTGGAGCTACCGACTGAAGGCGCCGTGCTCACGGATGGTAATTGAGAGGAGGGGTTAGAGGAAGAGGTATAATAAGCCTGAGAAACTGTGACCGAGGCAGGCCCCGCAATCCTCGGTGTGGGCAGCACATGAGCGGCCCCAGGGTCAGACTCGGTCCCAGCCTCCACCAAGTTAACCCAATGTGCCATCAGTGAGATATTGTGTCCCTGCCCGCCAGCACTTGTCCACCCTTAGCCCTTGGGTTCAACATTGTGTATGTTCACTGCACTGTATGATATATAACTGAGAGAAAAAACGTAGTCTTTAGACGGCGGCTATTGGACCGCAAAGCATTCAATTTTTCACTGAAATGTAATATATATAACTGAGAAAAAAAAAGTATATTTTCTACACTCCGGCTAGTGTGCAGCACACGACACAATTTTTAATGCACTGTATAATATATAACTGAGAGGAAAAACATATATTTTCTACACTCCGGCTAGTGTGCAGCACACGACAGAATTTTTCACTGCACTGTATAATATATAACTGAGAGGAAAAATGTATATTTTCTACACTCTAGCTAGTGTGCAGCACACGACAGAATTTTTCACTGCACTGTAGTATATATGACTGAGAGGAAAAGCGTATATTTTCTACACTCCGGCTAGTGTGCAGCACACGACAGAATTTTTCACTGTACTGTATAATATATAACTGAGAGAAAAAACGTATATTTTCTACACTCCGGCTAGTGTGCAGCACACGAAAGAATTTTGCTCTGCACCGTATAATATATAACTGAGAGGAAAAATGTATATTTTCTACACTCCGGCTAGTGTGCAGCACACGACACAATTTCGCACTGCACCGTAGTATATATGACTGAGAGGAAAAATGTATATTTTCTACAGTCTGGCATGTGTGCAGCACACGACAGAATTTTGCACTGCACTGTATAATATATAACTGATAGGAAAAACATATTTTCTACACTCCGGCTAGTGTGCAGCACACGACACAATTTCGCACTGCACTGTAGTATATATGACTGAGAGGAAAAACGTAGTCTTTAGACAGCGGCTTTTGCACCGCAAACCACTCAATTTTTCACTGCACTGTAGGATATATAACTGAGAGAAAAAAACGTATATTTTCTACACTCTGGCTAGTGTGCAGCACACGACAGAATTTTGCACTGCACTGTATAATATATAAATGAGAGAAAAAACGTATATTTTCTACACTCCGGCTAGTGTGCAGCACATGACAGAATTTTTCACTGCACTGTATAATATATAACTGATAGAAAAAATGTATATTTTCTACACTCCGGCTAGTGTGCAGCACACGACAATTTCGCACTGCAGTGTAGTACATATGACTGAGAGGAAAAATGTAGTCTTTAGACAGCGGCTATTGCACCGCAAACCACTCAATTTTTCACTACACTGTAGGATATAAAAAAAACGCATTCCCTAGACTGACGCTACTGTACAGCACACTACATAATTGTTTACTGGCCTGTAGTGTATAGAAATGAGAGAAAAAAACGTATTCCCTAGACTGACGCTACTGTACAGTACACTACATAATTGTTCATTGGACTGTAGTGTATAGAAATAAGAGAAAAAAATGCATTCCCTAGACTGCACTACAGATCCCAGCAAGCCAAGGTACAGCAGCAGCAGCAAAAATGAGTACTGAGAGGACTTTGGGCATTTCTTTTGGGTCTGTGTGGACCACGTGCTGTCCCTTCTGCCACCAGTGTGCAACCAAGATGGCGGTAGCTGCACTACAAGTCCCAGCCAGCAGCCAGGAGGAGACCAAAAAAAAAAAAAAGGTGCTTGTAGCCCTTAGAAGGGCTGTTGGGTTCTTTGTGGGTGATTCCTAACCAACATATAAATTCAGGCCCTAACACTCTCCCTGACAGACAGCAGCTCTATCCCTAATCTCATGCAGGCGGCGTCTGACGCGAGCAGCACGGGACCAGATTCTTATATTCCCAGGTCATCTGATCTGGCCAGCCAATCCCTGCTATCAACTTGTAGGGGCCCCACGTGATGCTAGGAGGTACCAAAGACTCTCCTACATGTTGATTGGCTGAGAAAAGGCGCCTAACATGCAGGAAGAGGAAGTTGCCATTTCCTCGAGGATCGCGATATGCTCGTCCGAGTATCGAGCATATGCGAATACCCTAATGCTCGAACAAGCACGAAGCTCGGACGAGCATGTTCGCTCATCTCTAATCAGAATTTGTAAGCCAAAAGAGGGAGTGGGTCCAAAACACAGATTAGATGCAAATAATTTTATTATTTTATTATTTTATATGTGTTTTGGACCCACTCCAGTTTTTGACTTACACATACTGATCAACTACTGGTGCAGAACACTGACCAACGACTGACCATCTGAAGGAGGCTATTAAAGTCCTGCATGCAGGACTTTTTTTTCCTTGTTAAAGAAAATGATCTCAGATGTAAATGGCCAAAATGGATGCAAATTTAGCCTAAGGTCTCTTTCAGATAGTATTTGTTCAGTGTTTTGCATCAGCATTTGATCAGAATTAGTAAGCCAAAAGCAGGAGTGAGCTTACAAATATTGATCAAATACTGATGTAGAACACTGACCAAATATAGACAGTCTGAAAGAGGTTTTATGGATGCTCAAAATACAATATTTGTTTTTTTTTTTGAACAGTGATGTTAACACAACATTACTGCCACTGCTGCTGCCCCCCTCCCCACTCTCTCATGGGGCCACTACTGTCACTATCACAGTCATTTTCACCACTCTGTCATGGGGCCACTACTGTTGCTGCTGATGTTGCCACCACAGTCCCCATTCTGTCATGGGGCCACTACTGCTATTGCTGCTTGTGTGACCGTCCCCACTCTGTCATGGGGCCACTACCGTTGCTGCCACCATTGCCGCAACCATTGCCACTCTGTCATGGGGGTCACTACTGTTGCTTCCACTGTCCCCACTCTGTCATGGGGCTACTACAGCTGCTGCCATAGTCTCCACTCTGTCACTGGGCCACTACTGCTGCTGCCACCGTCCCCACTCTGTCATGGGGCCACTACTGTCACTGCCACCTTCCCCACTCTGTCATGGGGCCAATACTGCTACTTTTGCTGCCACTGTCCCCACTCTGTCATGGGACCACTACTGCCACTGCTGCCACCATCCCACTGAGTCATGGGGCCAATACTGCTGCTGCCACCCTCCCCGCTCTGTCATGGGGCCACTACTGCCACCGTCTCCACTCTGTCATGGGGCTACTGCTGCTGATGCCACCCTCCCCACTCTGTCATAGTGCCACTACTTGAATCCAAGGGCACTCCACAGTCCACAGTGATACATTAGACCTGACACTAACCTGTAATACTGACCTGCGGTGTTTTTTTCGCCACTACTTTATTGGCGCTGCCTCCATTTATTTATTTTTTCCACTAAAGAGCTATTTTTTTGCTTTACGGAAGGGTGGTGCTGTATGCTTTTCTTTTCGTTTAACATAAGGGATTAGCTATGAATCTTGCTGCACACTATTACTGCCACTGCTGTTACTGACCTGAATCTTGGTGCACTGCACAGTTAAGTCCATGGTGATAAATCAGACCTGACTTTTATTGACCAGTATTGCACAGTAATATGACAGCTAACAGAAGAGATTAGCTATGAATCGTGCTGCCCTGGCCTGCAGTGATGTAGACAGCTATAAATAACAATTGCCTGTAATTCTGATGGCACATTACCTACAGAACAAATGAGTGAATGCGAGTGCCCTAGAATGTAATGCACATGGCAATATGCTTCCCCTGCACTTTCCCTGCAATCTCCATGCACTCTCCCTGCAGGTTAACTTCCAAGCCTTCGCAATGAGATTGAGCCAAGAAGTGAGATGAATATGATTAGGCAGAGGGGCCTGGGTATACCAGATTTATTGCAACTTGTGACAAATTATTCGGAATGAATCCAATTTCTTGAAAAAGTTTGGCAAATCTTCTGAATCAAATTGTTCAAAACTTCTCTCATCTCTAATGATAACCTTAGATACACAACAGACAGTATCATACATGATGGGATTAGATACACACCTCAGCAGGCAGTATTACACACACAGAAGGCTATATATCAGACACTTCAGTCTGTATCATACATGATAGAATTAGATACAGGTGCATTTTGATGTGTTTGCTGTTTATTGCACTCCTAGGTGGTGAAGGAAGAGCCTGCGGACTGTCAGTGATTTTGAAACTGAGTGAGAAATAGACAAGCAAGATTCATATGTGGGTTTTGTAATATGGCCGCAGGAAGTATAGCTAGCATAGGTCCTGCAGACTGATCAGCGCGGGGCCGGGGCCAGCCTGTGCCTTGGGCCCCCCAGAGGAAATGATTGATGGCCCACCCTCTGTGTGTTGAGGACATATGCATGTTCACGTAATTTTTTTAATCATTGCACATTTTTTAATACAGTTTAATAGGATAACTGATGGTTATTGGTTCCAAGGTCTGCTCCAAATTATTGTCTGCTAAACTAAGGGACCCAGTTATGTAAAGAGTCCATTACTGTGTCAGAGCTTAGGAAGGCTCCTCTGGTACTCTGCTTAGAAGGATCCTCTGGTACTCTGGTGGGCCAGTGTGACCCTTAGCAACATTTATCTAATGCATTCGAATGCTTTCACACATAAGTTTTTGCTAGCATTTTTTCTGCACTTTTGCATTTTAGTCATGTTTTTTTGCACCTGTGTTTTTGGTGCTTTTTGTGCTAAAAATTCCAGCTTGAGTTGTTAGATATATAAGAAATCTGAAACGCAGGGCACACCAGTGTTTTTTGGTACTGGTGTTTTTGCTCATTAGATGACGTTTTTGTCATTCAGCTTTTTTTTTTTTCAAAAACGCAGCTGTAGCTCTTTTGTTTTGTTTGTTTTTTTTTCATTTTCATTATGTCTTTTTTACTATAATGAAAAAGCCAGTAAAAATGTAGTTCACACATCCATTTAAAAAAAAATAATGCCATCAATAAAAAGTAAAATGTAAAGTAATATAGTAACATAGTTTATAAGGCCGAAAAAAAGACATCTATCCATCTAGTTCAGCCTGTTATCCTACAAGTTGATCCATCGGAAGGCAAAAAACCCCTGTGAGGGGTAGAAGTCAATTTTCTCCACTTTAACCCAAACCCTCTTGAACTCTTTTAGTGAACTTACCATCACCACCTCCTCAGGCAGAGAGTTCCATAGTCTCACTGCTCTTATCATAAAGAATCCTCTTCTATGTTTGTGTACAAACCTTCTTTCCTCCAGATGCAGAGGATGAAAGTGTACCCTAAAAAAACTACATGGGCATATTCTGGTGTTTTTTTACTGGTAGAAAAAACTCCAGAGCCAAATTGATGGGTGTAAGTATCAACAGTTAAACGGTTATCTGTATTTTTTGTTTCATTTTAAATCTAGAAATAAAAACATGAAATAATAACATAGCACCCCCTGCATCATTATTTGTCCAATTTACTGGTAAGAATTTCAAGGGACAGTCAAATCTCTTTAAAAAATTATGACCTAAATGCAGCTTACCCATTTTTCACAGGCCAGAAATATTGACACCAATTCTCTGGTCTTCTCAACCTTCTGGCCTATACAGGTGCTGAAATTCCTATATGGCACAGAGTTGTAGTATTAAGGGCTTTAGGAGTCTAAGGCAGAACAAAAGGTAATTGGTACGACGAGGATCCAACAGAGCTATTTCACAAAACATTTGACCTAGTTGTGTCATATGGCATTTTTTACTAATGTTATATTATGATGGAATTTGTTGTTTAGGAACCTACTATCTATTAAAAAAATTTAACTCTGTAATGTGCTATTATTTATTTAATATATCTTACCAAAGATAATGAAGTTAATAGATAATTAAACTAATACCAGATAATGGGAATAATGACCTAGACCTAATTAAGACTAATGAATTTTTAAGTAGCTAGTAATTACTGTAGAATTGCTTCTATATATGAAATAATGTATCCCCTGTTGCGCTATGTATAGATACCAAGAAGCTGTATCGCCATGTAAATGCATGAGGTCACATTCACATGGTATAGAGCTGACAAATATAATAAAGAAATGCAGTTATACATAAAAAGCAAACTGACTAAAAGAAATAATTAAAAAAAACAAAAAATATCCTATATCATTATTATGTATTTATTATTTTACATAATGCTAGGTAATATAATAGAGACAGTCACACGTTAAGAGGGTGTCTCAACAGTTTTTCCAGACACTTTGAATTCTAATTATGGTAGATAAGCTTAGCCCATTAAAGGGGTTCTCCGAGACCAGGTACGCCTTTTAATATGGCCAGGTCCAGTTCCAGCATTGATGTCACGAGGGTGTCACAACCTATCGTTGACCCTGTTGTACCTGGGGTCAGAAGCTCGCAGCGGGTGGCTACCTGCTCGGTTTCAAGAGATTTCTCCATGACCTAGTGGTGGGAATGGATTCCGGTCCAGGTTTTCCTGCTTAGGTTTGCAATCCTTTTTGTCCCATTTAGGAATCTGTAGCTTTTCCTTTCAGCTGTTTTCTGTCAGCCATTCCCAGCTACTATATATTCTCCCTTTTTGCTTCCCTTGTTGCCAGATATAGACCTTCTTTCCAGATCTTCTATTCTGACCATTGGTGGAGTTGGAGTTGCTGTGGAGCTGTTGGATCTCGTGCTGTTGGATCTCCGGTTCACTCCTGTTGTTGTCTCCTGTTTGTTGTCTCCCTTCTGGGATTGTTTGTGGTGTTTGTGCTTGTCCTTTCCCTGTTGTTACCCTAGGTGTCAGTGGTGAGGACTAGTGCTCCTACCGCCTTATTCACTACCTAGAGTTTATTTCAGGGTAAGCCAGGAACAAGGCTTGTGATTGGTGTACGGGTTAGCAGCCTGTCTAGAAATGTCACGGCAGCCAGGTTCCAGTGCTATGTGAGTTAGGGGTCACCACTCCTCCCTCTCCCTAGTGAAAGGGTACTCCCCTTCACTCCCCTCTGCTCCGCACGTCTGTTACCTGCCATCTCAGACGTGATAATTGAGCTCCATTCTCCTTCACTTCCTGTCTCTGTTGGACTGGAAGTGTGACATGCCATCTTCATGTATATCATCACTGCTAGCCAATCAATGTCCTCAATGCTGATGTGTGTAGGCACAGCACGTGAGCACTGCCACCGATAAGACTATTGATTGGCAGCAGTGGTAATGTGCATGTAGATGGCTCATCATACTTCTGGTCCAAAAAGATGAGAAGTGGAGGAGAAGGGGGCTCATCACTGGAACTGGAATACAGATGAATGATGCGTTTTCTGTTTTTTAAATCCCTGCCTGGCCATATTAGAAGAGTTTCCCATTTCCATTTTCAGAGAACCTGCTGACTTTTCAATATAAACTTGACATCACCCCATTTTTAGATTGGAGATCTTCAACTCATGAAACTCCACAGATTCCAACTGGAAACATCTTAGAATCTGCATACAAGTTTTATTAAGACCTAATTTGGCCAGCAGGTTGCCTGTTTAAATAGACCAACAGGTGGGTCATGTGACATGGCCAGAGTCACGTGACCCTAGTTAGGAGATACAATGCAGCTCAGCCCCCTTGCTCGTTGCCTAGGATGTCAGTCATGCTGGGAAGCGTGCATCGCCAGGTCCTCCCCGTCTCCTGGTCACCATGGAGAAGAGGACGCCAGCCTCGTCCTCGCTCCAACATACCTGCGGGAGACCGGCGGCGCTGCAGGGAGGGAGCCCGCTGGGGGCTCCCCGTTACAGCATGTCTGACAAACAGGAAAAAACTGAAGGACACAGGATGTTAGCTCACAGAAGAGGAGGAGGTACAAGATGAATGATATAATGAAATTGCATAGAAAACTTTCATAAACCATATATAACAATGATCACTAGATGGCAAGAAAGTTCAATAAGTATAGTGGATAACATATAACACAGAATGCAATAATGCTCTGTGCATTACCTTGTGTAGGTGCTTTGCAGTATGGCCAAATAATGATACCTGATACCTTATGCTAAAATAATACCAACATATTGCTCAGTAAATATAGAAACTTACTAAAAGTGCTACACAATTCATGGGTGTTGCAAGTCACTAGTGCAAGAACATATATGACACTCACTTTCAGCTGATGCTCATTGTGTAGTCACGACCTGGCAAAAAAAAAAAAAAACTGAATGGAAAATTAAATACAATTTGATTGGCTTTTAACGCACCCCTTTCCCTTTTACAACTGAGTTTCATTACTCTGCATGCTTCGTATGTGCGAAAATCAATTCCTTTATTTGCCATAGGACACAATTGTTGTGACATTCAATATTTACTGCATTATCCACTCAGCTGCCCTTGCGGGACTCTTGCCCCCAACCAACACCCTTAAACAGCAAATCCAATTAAACCTTTGGCTACCCATAACCCTAATTAAGAATTTGGCAAGCTACATGTCTTGCATTGTATTTTATTTTGTACTGTGAGTCTTCAGGCAACATAAAGGTTAATGGAGGCTATTTAATATATAAGCCCTTGTGTGTACATTAAGTAGGTCAGAGAAAGTTGACCAGATGTGCCTCATCCATTAGTCTCTGTAATATCCCAGTGTATAATCATTCTCTGTATTTTAATGTCTAAATTCTGATTCTAACAAATGTTATATCAATTATAAAAATATGAGGTTAATGCTTCACTTACAACTGATGAACATTTGCAGACATTAAAATGATTAAATAGCGTTTGTAAAGTAGCAATTACTTAAACCTTCAGAAAAGCTTCATATTTGAGTTAGGTTCCATTTTTTGCCAGTGTCTTAGAGGTCCATTTCTCTCAAACAAGAACATAACAGGCGGGTAAGCAAACTAAAAACATTAATCCAGTGTAGGCTTTTGATTAAGAATAAATGACTAAGTCATGAATGTGTATTCTATATATGAATGTATAATTGTGGTTCTATATAAAGAGAAATAGTTGCCCAATTAACTCCACAAAGTGCCCAGATAATGTCCTATAGTGTCAAGTTATATAGTGCAACATTGCCTGGATCGTATCACACAACACATAAAAAAATAATGCAACACATCTTACTGAAAATGCAAATAATGTCCAGATGACCCCACACAATGCACAGATAAATAGTGCTATATCCAACTCAGATAAATAATGGTACACAACTAGATAAATAGTGTTATACTGTACCCAGATAAATAATGGCATACAGTGCCCAGATAAATAGTGCTATACAGCAACCAGATAGTGGCATACAGTACCCAGATAAATAACACTACACAATACTCAGATTAAAAAATGGTTTACAGTGCCCAAATAGTATAATACAGAACTCTGATCATTACTGGAATACAATGCACATATCAATGGCTATAAAGTACTAAGATCAATTGTGGTATACAATACCTAGATAAATAGTACAACACAGCACCAAGATAAATAATGGCATACAGTGCCCAGATAATTAATGCTATACAGTATCCAGATAAAAAAAATGGCATACAATGCCCAGATATATAGTGCTATACAGCAGTGTTCCTCAACTCCAGTCCTCAGGACCCATCTAGCGGTCAGGTTTTCCTTAGTATTCAGCAGGTGATATAATTAGTGTCAGTGCATCAGGATTTACCACAGGTATTCATTCTGTAGGAGATTCTCAAATCGTGACCGGTAGATGAGCCCTGAGGACTGGAGTTGTCGAACACTGCTATACAGCACTCAGATAAATAATGGCATACAGTGCCCAAATAAATAATGCTATACAGTATCCAAAAAAAAATGGCATACAATGCCCAGATAAATAGTGCTATTCAGGATCCAGATGCATAATGTTATACAATCCCCAGATAAATAGTTGTATGCAGCACCTAGTTAAACAATGACATACATTTTATTGGAAATGTAACCAGAAAATATACATACAAGAACTAATTACCATCTTACATTGCCATGTTTCTATACAGTTCTTTCTGTGATGATGTAAGGTGCAGCACACATGCAGAAGAGTTTTGACAGATTCTGACTTTAAGATAAATGTTTTTTCTGTAGAGCATGCAGTAAACAATGAATACACAGTAACTGTATAACAGCCGTAGGCAAGATATAGCAAACAATATGGGATTAACCCTGTCTCCAGCCGCTCGCCTGTGCAGGAGGAGTCTCCCTCTCACCTGCTTATTGTTACTGTCACTTATTAGAGTACATAGACACCACTAAGAGAAAGCTCCCACTCTAGGCCAAAATTGACTGCATCCTGAAGGAGTTGTTTCATGAAAACAGTCAATGTCCATGTCCATACACCTTAATAGGGCCCGTCAAAGAGGGGACACTGTGTTGAAAATTCAGTTATAGCTGTGTCTGGTGGTGAAGATTCACTTGTATAGGACTGAGCCACAGTGAGCTGCATGCTAGGCCCTACCTGTATCCAAATTTACAGTGCCTTGCCAGGGAAACAATGAAAAGGACATGGTTCTCATCGAAGCACTTTTTTCAGTCAGCTGCTTAGTGGGGACCCCCACTACTCTGATATGGATGTCTATACTAAGGATACAATTTTCATCCCAGAAATCCCTTTTAAGACATTTCTCCTCCAATTCCTCATCAGATATTTCCCCTGCTACCCAGGGCTGTTTCAGCCTTCTGTGACAGCTGCACGGGTATGGTGTGCGAGGGCATGCACATCCATAAACAATACCATCTATTCATGCATGAAATTCATTTACATCAGCAAGCTCATTACCAGGACATTAAAGTGAAATAAATGTGTTTATCATTATGCAAAATACATTATATCTGTATTACAGCTAGTGCTGCTTATATTAAAAAATATATATTCATGGCAGAGCACTACTCCTAACGCATGGATATTACAAGGCAAATGTGTTTTCAATGTTTGCAGAATGCAGAGCTTATTTGATCTATGGCAGCACTAAACTGTAATCTTCAGCTCTATATGAATTACAAATAATGCTGAGATATTCAACATGACTGTTTAGAATGGTCCATATGATAAAGAGGGAAATCCAGTCAAAATGGTCTGATAATAGAGTACTCAATTCCCTATACCCCATATTGGATAATAAACAGTCCTCTTTGTTATGCACCTAGTGGCTGCAGGATCCAAAAAAGAGAGTCATATAAAATTGCATTACTGGGTCTGCACCATGGGAAAAATCGCCTGAACACTAATGGGGGAAGATCTTTCCCATCTACAACTTTGCCACCTCAGGAATACAGATCTCCTTATGGTCTCCTTCCTCTCTGGTTCTTTCTTTCAGCATGCAAAAAAGTGTATATAGTGACATACCGCCTTCAAAGTTAAAAATTAATGCTTTTTATTTACTTGAAAGATTTCCACTTGCTAGTTGCATCTCACATAAAATCTCTTAGTCACAACCGCTGATTGAAGTTCAGCATCCTAAAAGTTGGATTGAAAATCATTAATTTAAAGGGAATAGAGATGAGCGAGCACTAAAATACTCGGGTGCTCGTTATTCGAGTCGAACTTTTCCCGATGCTCGGGTGCTCGTTTCGAATAACGAACCCCATTGAAGTCAATGGGAGACTCGAGCATTTTTGCAGGGGACCAAGGCTCTGCCTAGGGAAGGAAACCTCAGAAAATGATGGAAACACCACGGAAATGGACAGGAAACAGCAGGGGCAGCATGCATGGATGCCTCTGAGGCTGCCTAATCCCACCATTACCCCAAATTCTCAGGCAACAGCCTGGTGGTTACCCTCATGGCAATTGTGCTCACCCAGACCAAGAAAGGCGAGGCAAATACCCATCACATGTTAGGGAAGCACCCAACTAGGTGCAACGAAGGTCCATCACCGCCTGCAGGTGACACCACTGCTCATGCTGGCACTGCAGCTGACATCAAGTTTAGTATCTGTTCTTATCAGTTGCTGTGGCTGTTGGTGGTAAAGTGGTGAGCATAGCTGCTTCCCAAGTAGTTGACCTGGGTTCGATTCCCATCTATCGCAAGAGGCAATTAAAAGAAGAACCAAAAAAAAATCAGTACAATATCTAATACGTCCCCTACCCGGGTAAATTGTTTGGAGAGAGGGCCTGTAGGTGGGGGGCAGGCTGGGGGGAAGGAGGTTTCGCTGGAAGAGCCAGAGGAGTGCCCCCTGGGCTAGTGTAAGTGGTGGTGACAACAGCCGGATGGATTTGGAAAAACTGTAGCATCAACCGGTATGGTATCGATTCTTCTCAGTTTAATACCGTATACGTCCCCTATCTTGGGACCCTATATTTCATGGATTTTTCGACCACGGAAAACGGAAAAAGAGCTTGCTCTGGCCAGGGGAGTGTCTTTCCCACTGCAGCTAAGGGGACGTGTCCATGCTCTGACTATCACAGGTCAGGAGGCAATTAAAAGAAGAACAAAAAAAAAACATCAGTACAATATCTAATACGTCCCCTATCTGGGTAAATTGTTTGGAGAGAGGGCCTGTAGGTGGGGGGCAGGCTGGGGGGAAGGAGGTTTCGCTGGAAGAGCCAGAGGAGTGCCCCCTGGGTTAGCGTGTGTGGTGGTGATAACAGCCGGATGTATTTAGAATGACGATGCAGGACCCCAACTTAAAAATTTAGCATCAACCGGTACAGTCGTAAATTATGAGATTGATCAAGTGTGGTATGTCTTCTATGTATACTACTCAGTTTAATACCGTATATGGCAGCTATCCGGAAAAATAGTTTGGAGAGAGAGAAAGATAGGACAAAGACGTAAATTGTTTGGAGAGAGGGCCTGTAGGTGGGGGGGGCAGGCTGGGGGGAAGGAGGTTGAGCTGGAAGAGCCAGAGGAGTGCCCCCTGGGCTAGCGTGTGTGGTGGTGACAACAGCCGGATGTAGTTAGAATGACGACGCAGGACCCCAACTTAAAAATTTAGCATTAACCGGTACAATTGTCAATTATGAGCTTGAGCAAGTGTGGCATGACTTTTAAATGGATATTGCATATGGTCACGTACTCCCTGGAACCCCATAGTCACCCCTTCTCTGATGTGCTAGCCCAGAACATTCTCTGCCCCAATTCGCAAGACCTTTTGCTGTTTCCGTGTGCTGACAGTGGGGATTTACCAGTGTTGTCTGAGGAGGTGGTAGACAATGGTGAGACAGGTGTCGGGGGGTGAGGTAGTTGTATGGGAAGCAAGTTACAGTGGGGACTCCTTGGGGGGACTTTCTCATGATGGGACAGATTTAACTTGGGTGGATCAGGCACAGGAACAGATCAATTTTTTTTTTTTTGTGTTTATTTAACTTTTATTTAGCACAAATAACCACAGAGATATTTATTCGTTATCTTCTCTGCGCAGTGTGGCGTTGGGGTTCGTCAATTTGATGGCGAGCTGTGCCGCTCTCTCCACAATGGTCTTTAGGTTCTTAGATGGAGACGTTGTGGGCGATTTCAGCACAGAAGGACTTGTTGCTCATCAACAGAACCTCGAGCTCCTTGACATTGTTGACCAGGAATTTGAGGAACCCTGTGGGCAGCATGTGTTTGGTCTTCTACTTGCTACCGTATCCAATGTTGGGCAATATAGATACACAGGTAATATTATTTTTCACACCTATCCCAAAAATAAAAATTTACGCAGTTTGCGCAAATAAAACTGGAAACTGGAATTGGAGAGAGGGCCTGTAGGTGGACCTCCGGAAAAATTGTTTGGAGAGAGGGCCTGTAGGTGGACCTCCGGAAAAATTGTTTGGACAGAGGGCCTGTAGGTGGCCCTCCTGAAAAATTGTGGTAAAAGAGTGCCAGTTGGACCTCTGAAAAATGGCGTTTTTTTGGTTTTTTGGTTTTTTTAGCGTTAGGCAAAGACGATATGGAGGAGGAGGAGGAGTAGGAGGAGTAGAGAAGAGGAATCGGATACATAAGTTATTTAAATCTTTAGCTGCTTTCCCCCGGAGGAGATTTGAATTCCGGTGAAATCCAGGCTTTGTTCACTTTAATAAGCGTCAGCCTGTCAGCGCTGTCAGTTGACAGGCGTGTACGCTTATCAGTGATGACGCCACCAGCTGCACTGAATACCCGCTCTGACAGAACGCTAGCGGCAGGGCAGGCCAGCACCTCCAAGGCGTACAGCGCCAGTTCAGGCCACGTGTCCAGCTTTGAAACCCAGTAGTTGTATGGAGCAGAGTGATCGCTACGGACGTTGGTATGGTCAGCTAGGTACTCCCTCACCATCTTTCTGTACAGCTCCCCCCTACTCTGGCTAGACTGGGGACAGGTGACAGTGTCTTTCTGGGGTGACATAAAAGTGGCAAAGGCCTTGGAGAGCGTTCCCCTGCCAGTGCTGGACAAGCTGCCTGCTCGCCTCCTCTCCCCCGCTACTTGGCCCACAGAACCATGCCCTCTGCCGCTAGCGGCGTCAGATGGGAAGGATTGTTTCAGCTTGTGCACCAGGGCCTGTTGATATCTATTCACTCTCATACTCCTTTCCTCTGCAGGGATCGGAGTGGAAAGGTTCTGCTTGTACTGTGGGTCCAGGAGAGTGAACACCCAGTAATCGGTGTTTGAAAAAATTCTTCTAACGCGAGGGTCACAGGATAGGCAGCCTAACATGAAGTCTGCCATGTGCACCAGAGTCCCAACACGCAAGATTTCCCTCTCCTCACTGGCCTGACTCTCCATTTCCTCCTCCTCCTCCTCCTCCAAGTCCTCCTCTTCAGCCCATACATGCTCAAGAGTTAAGGACTGAGCACTGGTACCCTCTACTGTCTCGCCAACATTCTCCTCCTCTTCCTCCTCATCCTCATCCCCCTCCTCTGATACGCGCTGAGAAACAGACCGGAGGGTGCTCTGGCTATCAAGCGACGTATCTTCCTCCACCGTCTCTTGTGACAAGCGCAAAGCATCCGACTTGATGCTGAGCAGTGAGTTTTTCAACAGGCGAAGCAGCGGGATGGTGAGGCTGATAATGGCGGCATCGCCGCTGACCATCTGTGTTGACTCCTCAAAGTTGCTCAACACCTGGCAGATATCAGAAATCCACGTCCACTCCTCATTGTAGACTTCAGGAATCTGAGTGACCTGACTACCAGTTCTAGTGGAAGTTGACATCTAGCAGTCTACAATCGCTCTGCGCTGCTGGTAAAATCTGGATAACATGTTTAATGTGGAATTCCATCTCGTGGGCACGTCGCACAACAGTCGTTGAGCGGGCCATTGTAGGCGGCGCTGCGCTGCCCTGAGAGTGGCAGCATCTGTGGTGGACTTGCGGAAATGCGCACAGATGCGGCGCACCTTGGTGAGCAAATCAGACAGATTGGGGTATGTCTTGAGGAACCGCTAAACTATGAGATTGAACACGTGGGCCAGGCATGGCACATGTGTCAGTCTGCCGAGTTGCAGAGCCGCCACCAGGTTACGCCCGTTGTCACACACAACCATGCCTGGCTTGAGGTTCAGTGGTGCCAGCCACACATCGGTCTGCGCCGTGATGCCCTGTAACAGCTCTTGGGCGGTGTGCCTTTTGTCACCTAAGCTCAGCAGTTTGAGCACCGCCTGCTGGCGCTTTCCCACGGCACTGCTGCTGCGCCTAGAGCTACCGACTGAAGGCACCGTGCCCACGGATGGTAATTCAGTGGAGGAGGAGGAGGGGTCGGAGGAGGAGGAGGAGGCATAGTACGTCTGAGAGACTGTGACCGAGGTAGGCCCCGCAATCCTCGGTGTGGGCAGTACATGAGCGGCCCCAGGGTCATTCTCGGTCCCAGCCTCCACCAAGTTAACCCAATGTGCCGTCAGTGAGATATAGTGTACCTGCCCGGCAGCACTTGTCCACATGTCCGTGGTTAGGTGGAACTTCTCAGAAACAGTGTTGGTCAGGGCACGGATGATGTTCTGTGACACGTGCTGGTGTAGGGCTGGGACGGCACATCGGGAAAAATAGTGGCGGCTGGGGACCGAATACCATCCCGCCATGAGATTGCGAAAGGCCTCGGTCTCTACCAGCCTATAGGGCAGCATCTCCAGGCTAAGCAATTTGGAGATGTGGACGTTGAGGGCTTGGGCATGTGGGTGGGTGGAACTGTATTTCCTCTTGCGCTCCAGCGTCTGCTGTAAAGACAGCTGAACGCTGCTCTGGGACACATTGGTGGACACTGGGGAGGATCGTGGAGGCGAAGGTGTGGTTTTCCGGCGGGAGGCGCTCGTGCCGGGGTCCTGGGCAGGGGGTTGACTAGCAGAGGCAGCGAGTGACGCAGGGGGTTGACTAGCAGAGGCAGCGAGTGACACAGGGGAAGGAGCAGTGGTGTGACCCGCAGGTGGTGGTGAACGGCCTTGGTTCCATTGAGTGGGGTGTTTAGCACTCATATGCCTGCGCATGCTGGTGGTGGTTAGGCTAGTAGTGGTGGCACCCCTGCTGATCCTGGTGTGGCACAGGTTGCACACCACAGTCCGTCGGTCATCCTCAATTTCTTTAAAGAACCTCCAGACTTGCGAACATCTAGGCCTCGCCACGGGAGCTTCACTACGTGAAACAGTTGCTGCTGATGCACCAGCTCTGGCCCTGCTTCTCCCTCTGGCCACACCACTGCCTCTTACAACCTGTTCTGGTGCAGCACTCGCCTCCGCCTCAGAAGCACTGTCTTCACTCGGCATATCAACCCAGCTTGGGTCAGTCACCTCGTCATCCTCCGATTCCTCAGTCTGCTCCCCCCTCGGAATTCTTCCCCTAACAACAACTTTACCACTGTCTGACAACCGTGTCTCCCCATCGTCTGACACCTTTTTACAAACTTCTTCCACTAACTCAACATTGTCATCATCATCATCATCATCATCACCCACAGACTGCGACAGTTGGAAAACTTGGGCATCGGGAACGAGGTCAGCAGCAACCTGAGAAGTGGTTTGTGACTCTGGGAAGGGTCCAGAAAACAGTTCCTGAGAGTATGCCGGATCGCATTCCAAATTTTCCTGGGAGGGGGCAGACTGGGGGGAAGGAGGTTGAGGTGGAGGAGCTAGAGGAGTGCTCCCTTGGGTAACGTGGGTGGACTGCGTGGAAGACTGACTGGTGGACAAATTACTTGAAGCATTGTCCGCAATCCACAAGATCAGCTGTTCGCACTGTTGTGGTTTCAACAGTCCTCTACCACGTGTCCCTGTAAGTTGAGACATGAAGCTAGGGAGTGTAGCTCTGCGGAATTCCCCTGCTCCCTCATCAGCGGGTACTGTCTCACCCTGCCCAGGACCACGGCCTCTGCCCCCTGCAGTAATTGAACGCCCACGCCCTCGCCCTCGACCCTTAGCCCTGGGGTTCAACATTTTTTGTATATAGGTGTATGATAAAAAATAAATAAATAAACGGGCCTGGTGTACTGAAACCCACAAACTTGTTCAGTCTGGTTTAATTAAGTGACGTACAGAAAGTGTCACCTGGACAGAATATATGGATTGGAGTGAGTGTGCTGAACTGTGACACACAGAAAGTTTACACGCAGCTGTGTGAAATGGATTTGTATCACTGAGCTAAAACAACAAAAAAACTAATTTTTTTTTTTTTTTTTAGTTTAGTTTTTTTTGGAACGTGACGTGCAGAAACTATCGTAGAACTGACTGACACCCTACTGACAGTGGCTATTTAGACTGCGACCCAGACAAATGTCGCACAGAGATTTTTAGGATCAATCTATATACGTGACAGGTAGCAAATGACTTGGTTGTATTCTGTGACGTACAGAAAGTGTCACCTGGACAGAATATATGGATTGGAGTGAGTGTGCTGATCTGTGACACACAGAAAGGTTACACGCAGCTGTGGGAAATGGATTTGTATCACTGAGCTAAAACAACAAAAAAACTAATTTTTTTGGTATATTTTGTTTTGGATTTTTGTTTTTTTTGGAACGTGACGTGCAGAAACTCTAGTAGAGCTAACTGACACCCTGCTGACGGTGGCTATTTTGACTGCGACCCAGACAAATGTCGCACAGAGATTTTTGGGATCAAGCTATACACGTGACAGGCAGCAAAAGACTTGGTTGTATTAAGTGACGTACAGAAAGTGTCACCTGGACAGAAAATAGTGAGTGTACTGAACTGTGACACACAGAATGGTTCCACACTGCTGTGTGCAATGGATTTGTATCACTGAGATATAACATAAAAAAAGGGGGTTATATATGGCGATAGCTGCACTACTAGTGCCAGCCAGCCAAGCCAGGAGACAAAAAAAAAAATGTCTTCTAGCCCTTAGAAGGGCTGTTGGGTTCTTTGTGGGTGATTCCTGCCTAACAGAGAACTAAATGCAGGCCCTAACACTCTCCCTGAAAGGCAGCAGCTCTATCCCTAACGACATCCAGACGGCATCTGAGCCGAGTCACTAGTATATTCCAGGGTCACCTGATCAGGCCAGCCAACCCCTGCTATCGACATGTAAGGGCCCCACGTGATGCTGGGTGTACCGTAGAGTCTCCTGGCTTGTGATTGGCTGTGTTTATAGGCGCCAAAAAAGCACAATGCGGAAGTTGCCATTTCCTCGAGCATGGCGAGATACTCGTCCGAGCAGCGAGCACTTACGAGTACCCTAATACTCGAACGAGCACCAAGCTCGGACGAGTATGCTCGCTCATCTCTAAAAGGGAACCTAGGAACACTGTACACACATCCTGTTATAAAGGAAGGAGCTGAAACCGTTAAATATAAAAAATTCTGTGCAATTTATACTGTATGTCATGTACTGTACTTACCTGGCCTCCATTAGGCTATCTCTGCCCAGTGGCCACCACTCTTGTCCATGTGGTGGTGCTGAGGAAGATCAGAAAGATCTGGAATGTTGCTTTGACAACCTTTGAGAAAGACAGGACAGATGAAGTCTAGATGAGGCATTTAAATCAGGCATTAAGTTTTGGTCAGTGCCTATGATTTCATATGTCTCCTTGTTCCTTATTGCTCTACTGGGCTTTGTTCTCGTACCCTATTCTTGATTAGATTTCCTCTGTGTACTAACTTTGGATTGTCTCCTAATTAACCCTTTGTCTGTTGATTTGGCTTCTACTATCTTTCCTGGTTTTGATTCTGGCCAGCTAGCTCTTCTGTTTTCCAGTTTCGTCATCTGGTAAAGTCTGCTACCTATGAGCTCACACTGGTTTCTGTCACCTTACTCCACAGATGTAACTTGGGTCGCTAGCAGCCAAGTTCCTTTGGCCTTGTGACAGCTCAGGTGAACACCTAGTGGTAGTCATAGATCTACTAACCAGAGTGTTGTTGGAAAATTGTTAGTTTTGACTTTGCTAACCATGTAGTTTTTTTTCCCCCCACTGAAATTCCTACTCATTCTTGGCCTGGGAGGACAGTGGGTGGTCTTAACAGTGATAGACGGTTACTGTATTTTTCTATACATAATTATAAAGGGATGCTTATAGCTGATAGTCCCACCCACTGGACTCCTATCCTCAAAAGGAGCAGACTTCTCCTTCAATTCTTTCCCACAAAACTATGTCTAAATCTGCTTGGCTACCCATTGCCGCCTACAGATCAGATTACATGTTCAATCTGACAGGTCTTTAAATTGTATCCTAAGACATTGAAGGGAAGCTTTCATATTCCCTGATCACCACAGCAGAATCCACATTTCAGGCACAGCACCCAACTGATTCTAAGGCAGAGAACAATTGCAGCTTTTATAGTCAATGAAGTGCACCACCCCCTCAGATGTGCCTAGTCAGCAGCCTAGTTAACCTAACCTTCTTTCTGGACCTACAAGTGACAAAGTAACATTAGTCTGCTAGTGTATCTGTGACCACCACTGATTTCAAGATAAAAATGTATCTATACAGCGAATATACCCCTCTAAGTAACATTTGTTTCTCTTCATTCTGACTGTTAGAAATTAGGTCCCAAAAGCCCTCCCACGATGTCCGTATGTTGACGGGGTTATTCTTTGTGCTGTATCTGTCTGACGTCTTTATGCCCATCTCTCCCTGTTCTAATTCTTTTACCTATACAGTAAAAAGTCTCTGCAAAGTCTCCTAATTGCTGTATTTTTGCTCTGCTCAAGGTACAGGTACACAATGATGAATGCCGCCACTCATGCTTCTCCCAGTGGATAGAAATCAGTACTTTATTTCTATTACATGCCAGGAAATGTTGAAAGTACCGCAGGAGCCGTTCGCTTGTGATAGACTTTTCTTCTTGTACAATATTATTAATGTTCTTTTGCATATTCCCTAAACATATTCTTGTTAGAAACCTCAGCTTTACAGTCTGCAGTTCTGTACACTAAGTAGATGTACAATTTATTTACAAAGGTAAATAGATGTTCACATTTGTATACTTCACTTCTGATTTTAACCAGCAGACAAGATCTTAGACAACTTTTGCTCAATTCACCAACGACCTAGAGCCCCTTTGTGCCTTATTAAAATCCTTCTTTGAATGGATTATAAATGGAGACTGTAACTGAAACTCACTCATATATTCCTTGTTTCTTATGGAGGGCTGCCTTTTTTGTCCTTCCTATGGTTATTTGGACTCTTAGAGTATAGAGACTGTCCTATTACTGGAGGTAACTACCTGTGGACGTGAGACTGTCCTGCTACCTGTGTTAACTACCTGTGGACATGAGACTGTCCTGCCACCTGTGTTAACTGCCTGTAGAGACAAGGGACTGTACTGCTACCTGTGGTAACTGCCTGTGCAGAACCGAGACTGTCTTGCTACTTCTAGTAACTGCCTATGGGGACAGGAGACTGTACTGCTACCTGTGGTAACTGCCTTTGGAGACAAGAGACTGTCCTGCTACTACTACTGTGGTAATTGCCTGTAACAATGTGAGACTGTCCTTAAACTTGTGGTAACCAACTGTGACGACAACATACTGTCCTGCTACCTGTAGTAACCATCTGTGTAGACATGAGACTGTCCATTTACCTGTGGTAACTGCCTGTGAAGAAATGAGACTGTCCTGCTACCTGTGGAAACTGCCACAGTGATGACATTAGACTGTTCTTTTCACAATAGGAAACAATGTGCCCTGTACTCCTGCCTAGCACTGTCCCTACCTACTTGCATGGACCGTCCTAACTGGCAGCCCGCAACTGTATGGCAATCCCTTCCTATATATGTGCTGGGCTTAAATCAAGGAGGAGAACACAGGGAAACAAAATAGTAGATGACGAGTGACAGAATGGCGCAGGACCAGAAAATGTACAGTATCAAGTCAGGGTGAATACCAGGAGAGTCCAAATAAGAATCAGAACCAGTAACATGAATAAGGCATAGCCAGAAGTCAAAACCAGGAAATCACATGAAATCCAGATGTCAAACACAAGTCAGAGTAAGGTTACAACCCAGGGTCAGAAATCCAATAGCAACTTCACAGGAACAAAACGCTAGTGTTGCCATCACATGACTGATAACACCAGTGCACCGCCGATTGGCTGGTGCTTCCCAAACCAGGAAGCTCATCCTCACTGTCCTGACAACTGAATGCCAGCAGTGCTTCCTTCTGAGGAGCGTGCCGTCAACAGAACATGACAGTTCTGTTACCAGTGACAACTTCGTCTTTAGGGACTGTTCTGTTGGCAACTTCCAGTACAGTTAGAGAGCAAACAACATCTAGAGACTGCTTTGTTGTTATTAGTAACCACCAAGTGAAACTAGCCTAACCCAGTTGTACTTTACACCAGTTTGATAAATGACCTCATATAACCGAGTGTTGGTTGCCTCAATCTGAGCAAACTGCTTTTCAAGGGAGACCTTGCTTGCTGTGTGAATCAATGTGGTGTTTTCAAGTGGGGTAACATGTAGAGGTTGCAGGCCACATCCATAAATATTAGACCCAATTACACTATTTTCATACCCAATTACATCTGTCTATCTAACCTTCTATCTCATCTTTCTTGTTTTCTCTCTCTCTCTCTCTCTTCAGTTGTTCACATTAATGGGATTGTCTGACAAAGACATCCTCTTTTCAGGTTAGAGGTGCCACAGCTATCCTGTCACACTGACAATTCTGCTGCTTTTGGCATGGAAGAGGTTAACGTTTTTATCAGGCAGATAAAGTCAATTTTTAATGAATAACAGAATAACAAGCACCAAATGTGGTGCTGCCTGGCAGAGCCGCCGTATCTATTATTTTCATATCTCATTTATTTTATACACACTGAAACGCAGTTGATGCTGTACGTTTTTGCCTGGGGAATTTTTAAGGCAGAGTTCTATAAAAGAGCTATTGCGGGAGTAGAACCCACCAGATAGGAGACAGTATTTAATCATAACTGTGTTTTTTGTATTTATTTCCAAGCAATTTTTCTCTGTGACAAGGCAAATATGTCTAATATTCTAGGCAGATCAGTCGTATGCCTAATGTCAACACTCGTACTGTTTATTGGCTCAGTTTATCAGACAAAACTGTCACAAGTTTTTTATTAATCTGTCTTTGAAGGATCACAATATTGCAATAAATTGCATATCTTTCATGAGTTAGTGCTTTTATCTTAACAGGAGTAATTATGAGGTGTGTAACAACCAGTTCCATTATTCTTGGAGCTTACACAACATTACAAATCAATTACCAATTATATTAAAGGGATATCTCATCAAGACTATCCTATGATGGCATCCTAAGATTGTCCTATAAGGGTATATAGACATGATTGGGCTGGGGTTATTGTTCCCACTGTTGATCCACCAGAGCGAATAGCCACTAAGTATGAGCGGCTTTCATTCTGCTGGGCCAGGCCAACCATGTATTGTGTATATTTTATGGTCTGCATGTAATACTACATTTCTCCTGCAGTGGTCACTGCAGAGGTAATGTAGGGCTTGATATAATTTTCTAAGAGCATCGTGGTTGATTGATGGGAATCCTAACAACCTGATCTAAATTGATAAGCTGATCTCCTTGGGTCAGGCTCTTGGAATCACCTTGGCAGCTTTCTTGAGAGAAGGGAATGTTCTGATGACCACTGCAGGTGAAGAAGAGTCTGGGATGTAACTAAAGAATTTGAAGATGTTGCAGTCAAACTAGGGACCTGGTGCCTATGTTGGCCGATATGCCACCTAAAATGCCAGCATTATAAATAGCACACAACCGGTGCAGGCTGTTTTACAGATTTTGCATAGGTCAGGTAGTGATAAGTTGGTACCTGCTAGGTGAGTACTGTACTTGCCAGGTGACAAGTTGCAATAATTCCCAGCCATTCAAAGGGCAACCAAAGAAATAGATGGTTGAGATAGACTCAACAGAGCAGCCCTCATTTCTGGCTCATTGAGGAGGGTCTCAAGTTGAAGGCTCCACATCTATGATGTCCATAAGTCTTAATAGCTCATATAGAAAAGGATTGCCTTGAAAGGACAGTCCCTTTACAATTAAGCATCCTAAATAGAGATGAGCGAACGTGCTCGTAACGAGCACTGTACCGCTCGGCTCCCCTGCGCTTGCATGGGCGCAGGCAGCCGCTTCCGTCGGTTGAGGAGGATGGAAGTGGCTGCCTGCGCCCATGCGAGCGCAGGGGAGCCGAGCGGTACAGTGCTTGTTACGAGAACGTTCGCTCATCTCTAATCCTAAATTGTTGGACTTCTGCTTAACAGAAATTGATAAAATACCCTAATTATATACCATGAATGTATGTAATGGGGATACTGCCTTTAAGACAACTAATAAGTATTAGATATGAGAAATTCCCTGAAAAGTTTTTTCAAGACATTTTGTAGAAAGCTAAACTTCTATTTGTATTTCCCTATATATGACAACATAGGCTGAAAAGAGAACAATTAATAACCTTATATGATAAGAATACTGTATGTCTATGCCCGCAAAACAGAGGCACAACTATCCAGAATGTTGTGCCAAAGGTCAAATTAAGCTCAGCTATATCTGTTTTTACATCATAACAATGACCTGAGTAAGTGAATGGTACGTAAAGGCAAATAATCCAACAATTTATAGACGGCAACAAATCTCTTCTGTCATCAGACTCTTTTTTGCTGATCATCTCAGAAACATGATGGCTTCGCTTGAGTAAGGATATAATTGTAAAGTGGTTCAGAATCATCCATAAAGCACAGTGGTATGACTTGAGAGAAAACAAAAGGCTGACTTAACTAGTTATATTATCTCATGGTTTCAATCAGTGGGTCAAAAGCAAACATGCTCTTGTAAAGTGAGCAACTACTGAACCAGAAGATAATATAGACCGAAGATTTAGAGTCCCTTTAAAGGACAACATTCAGCATCCTCATCTATTAGCCATAGTTGAGAAGATCTACAAGATAACACCTCTTATTCTGGAAGACCCACCACATCTGTGCATTACAGAGTATTCCACTGATTTCAATGAAAATTGTGTAATGCTTCATTTTCCCTGTGGGGGCAATGTCTGGGAATTAAATACTTGTCGCTAGGTTACATATAGTTGATATGGTTGAAACAAACACAGGTCCATCTAGTCCAATCTATAATCCTTCAGTGTTGATTCAGGGTAAGAGGAAAAAATTCTTCTACCAGAAATCTTGTGCACATAACATGTGATATTATTATTTATAAGAAAGTCATCAAGGACCTTTTGAGCTTGTACAATGAGTCAACCATCACAACATCTTGTGATGTCTCAGCTCTTACAGTAAAGATTCACATTCTGTGTTGATCGCGTAACCTTTGTTACTCTAGAAGTAGAGGGTGTCCTCTTGTGATGGTCACATGCCTAAGTGAAAAAGATCACTAGAAACATCTCCGTACTGTCCGTTCATATATTTGTATGATGAAATTAGATTATACTGAATAACCCAAAGTTTCTGTAACCTTTCTTGTTACTGCAATCAAACCAGTCCCTTAATTACCTTGGTTTCCCTGCACTGCATCCATTGTGGTTCAGTTATGTCATTCTTACACAGGTGCCCAAAATTGTGTGCACTATACCATGGCCTGACTAGTGAGGCAAAATTATGTTATTGTCATGATAATTTTATTCCTCTTTTGATGCCTCCCAAGAGTTTATTTGCCTTGGCAGCAGTTGCCTGGTACAGGTCGCTAAAGGGATTCTCCAGGAATAGGAAAAAAAACTAATAAACAGGCCAGCAACAGTGAAACCTTAAATTAGAGATAGTTATATAGTTACATAGTTGTTAAGGTTGGAAAAAAGACAAAAGTCCATCAAGTCCAACCTGTAATCCTGCTATATTGATTGACGGAACAAATACCTGGATTAATGTCCATCTTCCTTTTAAAAAGGGATTAGGTCAAAGGGAAAGGGTGTGTAGAACATGATCTCTATACATTGTCATAAGCCTCAATGTTATTTTGAAGTAAAAAGTCATCCAAACCTTTTGAAGCCATCTAGTGTATTTGCTGTGACCAGCTCCTGCAGCCTATTCCAGAGATTCACAGATCTTAGTTTAAATAATGCTTGTCGCTTTTTATGACTGAATCTTTTTTTCTCCAGGCATAGGGAGTGGCCCCTTGTTTTTTGAGGGTGTTGAACACAGAATAGTATCCCTTGATATTTTTTGTATGGTCCGTTTATATATCGGTATTGGTTAATACTGTCCCCCCTTAGAAACAAACAAATTAAGTTCGTTTAATCTTTGCTCATAGCTAAGATCTTCCAGGCTATGATGAGCAAACTTCTTGAAATTTGTTTTGCGCCCAATTCACCATATCTGTCAAAAAAATTTAATTCAGGTCCAAATCGATTCTATCCGAACTCAAAGTGCTCCGATTTGCCTGAAAACTGGTATAAGAGACTCTGCTGTTTCTTAGGACTCGGCTTGTCTCTCTCTCTCTCTTTTTTTTTTAACTTTTGCTCTCTCCCCTCCTTTTAAGTTCTTTAACGTTATGACAGCAATAGCAAATAATGTCAGAGTGGCACTGACATATATAGCTATGGGTAAACACATGGCTTACGGTGCTAACAGCAAGTTTAAAAACAGACTGCACCATCGCATTTGTTATATTTTATAATATTAGAAACATTCCAAAATTGTCACTTATTGTGGGCAGATGGTGTTTAACCCCTTCGGGGACCAAGTCATTTTTCATTTTTTTCCATTTTTGTTTTTAACTCTTAGTCTTCCCAGAGCCATAAAGGGCTTGTTTTATTGTGGGGCAAGTTATACTTTCTAATGCCACTATTTATGATAACATACAATGTAGTGGGAAAAAATTCAAATGAGGCGTAATTATGAAACAAAAAAAACACAATTCTGTCAGTTTTGTGAGTTTTAGTTTTACAGTGTTTCCTAAGCAGTAAAACTGAACTGTTACTTTTATTCTCCAGGTCAGTCCAATTACAGTGATACCTCATTTGTGTAGTTTTTCTTGTGTTTTAATACTGAAAAAAGTAAATACTTTGAAAAAAAAAAAACATTTTTTCTTTGGATCACCATATTAAAGGAGTTGTATCATCTCGCCGTTACTAAGGCAAGATGAGACACAGTTCTGACCACCTCCCGACCGAGAAACCGGAGTGCTCTGCTGTTTCAGAAACTCTCGTTACTGTGCATAACAGCTACTGAAACAGCTATGGTGTTTCTGAGTTAAGGAAGCAGCATAGCTAGTTGTGCTTCGTTGTTTCAGTAGCTCTTATGCATGGCAATGAGAGCTAATGAAACAGCAGTACACCAGAGCGCCCCGCTTTTTCCTGGCCAGGAGGTGGTCGGAACTGTGTCTCATCTCGCCTTAGTAACAGCTAGATGAGACAACCCCTTTAAGACTCCCATAACTTTTTTTTTTTTAAAACTTTATTTAATAATCATAACAATACATACTATTTATTGTACAGTAATGCTAAACAATTCAATCACAAAATAAGCATTGTCACATAATATATCTCAATAAGTCAATAGGATGGTATCCTCTTGAGAACTCCAAAAAAAAGGAGAAGGAACAAGAAAGAAAACAGAAAGAAAAGAAAAAGTAGAAAAGAGGGGAAGGAGCACTTCTATGGGGGGTCATCCATTATACTATCTACGCTATATTCCACAAACCATTGTCTAGCCAAATTGACCATTTATATTGTATTATTATTAGTAGTATTATTTATATTGTTTTTCACGGGAAAGACATAGTTCTTATCCATAGATATTTCTATCTGATAGTAGCTTAACCTTACGTAGTAATTATTCTCTTGTTGGGATTTTGTAGCTTTCCCAGTTATTCACTATTAAAATCCTAGCTAATGTGAATATCTAGCTAATCACTCTTTTAATGTATATCTTCCTGATAGATTTATTAAACCCAGATTCAACAAGGCTATCTCTGGTGCAGGAGGGATAGTAATGTGACTCTATTATTAATGTGACTCTATTATTAGGCGGACAGACAGGGTCATCTGTCGCCGAGACCGTGAATGCCGAACAGTGTGTTGTCTCCCGGGTGCTCGGGTTCGGCATATCGCGGATCAGATTGACAGATTGCTGGGTGGGGCTGGGGAAGACCCGGCGGTCATGGTACACATTGGCACCAATGAGAAAGTCAGGGGGAGATGTAAGGTCCTTAAAAATGATTTTAGGGAACTAGGAGAGAAGCTCAAGTCCAGGACCTCCAAGGTAGTGTTTTCAGAAATACTACCAGTGCCACGAGCGTCACTAGAGAGACAACGGGAGATTAGGGAGTTAAATAAGTGGCTCAGAGGCTGGTGCAGGAAGGAAGGGTCTGGGTTCATGGAGAACTGGGCCGACTTCTCTGTCGGCTATAGACTCTACAGTAGGGACGGGCTGCACCTTAATGGGGAGGGTGCAATTGCCCTGGGGGAAAAAATGCTTAGACGGCTGGAGGAGCTTTTAAACTAGGATCTGGGGGGAGGGTGGGGGGTAATACTAATAAGGGGGTAGACAGTGTATATAGAGAGTGGGTCATAGGAGGGGAGAGTGGGGGGTTAGTGGGGGTTGGGATTAGTGAGGAATGTAGGGAGAATATTGGGCAAAACATCAACCAAAGTAACCCAAAAACCCCAGATATTCACTTCACAGGTAATAGTAATTTAAAGGGAACCTGTCACCTAAAAAATACCTCCCAAGCCGCTAGCATTACCTTAAAGTAGCCAGTAGTAGGTTTCTAAAGCTCCTTTTCTTCCTCTGGTCAGCTTTGCCAAAATCTTGAAAAATAAACTTTAATCCTCTGAACGCGCTATGTCACAGCAGAGTTTGAAGTCAAGGGGGCAGCGGCCTCCTCGCTTCAAGTCAGGATAACCGCGCCCCCTTTCCCTGCCCGTAAGCCTCTGATTGACAGCGAAGCTGCCTGAAGACTAGTACATCGCTATCTCTATTCCCGCGCCTGCGCATCGGCTCAATGCTCAGCGCACATCGAGGGAATAGAGACGTCGGCGCATGCGCGAGACTTCAGACGGCTTTGGTGAACAACTGCCTGTCAATCAGAGGCTTAGGGGCAGGGAAAGGGGGCGCGGTTATCCTGACTTGAAGCGAGGAGGCCGCTGCCCCCTTGACTTCAAACTCTGCTGTGACATAGCGAGTTCAGAGGATTAAAGTTTATTTTTCAAGATTTTGGCACAGCTGACCGGAGGAAGAAAAGGAGCTTTAGAAACCTACTGCTGGCTACTTTAAGGTAATGCTGGTGGCTTGGGAGGTATTTTTTAGGTGACAGGTTCCCTTTAAAAAGGGGAGTAAAAAAATATACATAGACCTCTTAAGTGTATGTACGCTAATGCCAGAAGACTGACTAATAAAATTGGTGAACTGGAATTAGTGATGTGTGAGGAGGACTATGACATAGTGGGAATAACTGAGACATGGCTGGATGATAGCTATGACTGGGCAGTTGACGTACAGGGTTACAGTCTGTTTAGAAAGGATCGCCAAAACCGGAGAGGGGGAGGCGTCTGCCTTTATGTAAAGTCCTGTTTAAAGCCCACACTGCGGGAAGATATAAGTGAGGGACATGAACATGTGGAGTCACTGTGGGTAGAAATAAATGGAGCCAAAAACAATAATAAAATACTAATAGGAGTTTATTATAAACCCCCTAGAATACCAGATACCAGAGCAAATCATAATGAGGTCGTTATTATCGGGGATTTCAACTACCCAGATATAGACTGGAAAACTGAAACCTGTATATCTCATAAAGGAAACAGGTTCTTGGAAATAACCAAAGACAATTACCTTTCCCAACTGGTTCAGGACCCGACTAGAGGGACGGCCATACTGGACTTAGTATTAACCAATAGACCTGACAGAACAACAGATGTGCAGGTTGGGGGACACCTGGGAAATAGTGACCATAATATAATAACCTTCCAACTGTCATTCAAAAGAGCATTTCTTCAGGGAGGAACAAAAATACCAAACTTCAAAAAAGCTAAATTTAGCCAACTAAGAGAGGCCATAGGCTAACTAACTGGGACAAAGTCCTCAAAAATAAAAATACAGCCACAAAATGGGATATTTTTAAAAGCATCCTAATATCTAATTGTGAGAGGTACATACCTTATGGGAATAAAAGGTTAAGGAACAAGAAAAAACAGATGTGGATAAACAGAACTGTAAAGAAAGCAATAAATGACAAACAGAAAGCATTTAAATCACTAAAACAGGAGGGGAGCGAGGAAGCATTGAAAAACTATAAGGAAAAAAATAGAATATGTAAAAGACAAATAAAAACAGCCAAACTAGAAACCGAGAGATTAATCGCCAAAGAGAGTAAAACTAACCCTAAAATGTTCTTTAATTATATAAATGGTAAAAAATATAAACCTGAAGGTGTCGGCCCCTTACAGAATAATGAGGGGGGAGTTGCAGAGAGCGATGAGGAGAAAGCAAAGCTACTAAATATCTTTTTCTCCACTGTATTCACTGAGGAAAATAAACTGTCAGATGAAATGCAGAATATAAAAGTAAATTCCCCATTAAAAATGCCCTGTCTGACCCAGGAAGAAGTAGAGCTGCGTCTTAAAAAAGATTAAAATAGACAAATTGCCAGGACCGGATGGCATACACCCCCGTATCCTAAGAGAATTAAGTAATGTCATCGCTAGACCCTTATTTCTGATATTTAAGGACTCTATACTGACAGGGAGTGTTCCACAGGATTGGCGCATAGCAAATGTATTGCCAATATTCAAAAAGGGTCCAAAAACAGAGCCCGGGAACTATAGGCCGGTAAGTGTAACATCTGTTGTGGGTAAACTGTTTGAGGGTTTTCTAAGAGATGCTATCTTGGAGTACCTCAATGAAAATAAGCAAATTACTCCATATCAGCATGGCTTCATGAGGGATCGGTCATGTCAAACCAATTTAATCAGTTTCTATGAGGAGGTAAGTTCTAGACTGGACCGCAGCGAATCAATGGATGTCGTATATCTGGACTTCTCCAAAGCATTTGACACTGTACTACATAAAAGGTTAGTACATAAAATGAGAATGCTTGGCCTGGGAGAAAATGTCTGTATGTGGGTAAGTAACTGGCTCAGTGATAGAAAACAGAGGGTGGTTATTAATGGTACATACTCAGATTGAGTCACTGTCACTAGTGGGGTACCACAGTGTCAGTATTGGGCCCTATTCTCTTCAATATATTTATTAATGATCTTGTAGAAGGCTTGCACAGTAAAATATCGATTTTTGCAGATGACACTAAACTGTGTAAAGTAATTAACACAGAAGAGGACAGTACGCTGCCACAGATGGATCTGGATAGACTGAAGGCTTGGGCAGAGAAGTGGCAGATGAGGTTTAACACTGACAAATGTAAGGTTATGCATATGGGAAGGAATAATGCAAGTCACCAGTACATACTAAATGGTAAAATATTGGGTAACTCTGACATGGAAAAGGACCTAGGAATTTTAGTGAACAGCAAACTAAGCTGCAGAAACCAGTGTCAGACAGCTGCTGCCAAGATGAGATAATGGGTTGCATCAAAAGAGCCATAGATGCCCGTGATGAGAACATAGTCCTGCCACTTTACAAATCACTAGTCAGACCACACATGGAGTACTGTGTACAGTTCTGGGCTCCTGTGAACAAGGCAGACATAGCAGAGCTGGAGAGGGTTCAGAGGAGGGCAACTAAAGTAATAACTGGAATGGGTGGACTACAGTACCCAGAAAGATTATCAAAATTACGGTTATTCACTTTAGAAAAAAGATGACTGAGGGGAGATCTAATAACTATGTATAAATATATCAGAGGTCAGTACAGAGATCTCTCCCATGATCTATTTATCCCCAGGACTGTGACTGTGACGAGGGGCCATCCTCTGTGTCTGGAGGAAAGAAGGTTTGTACACAAACATAGAAGAGGATTCTTTATGGTAAGAGCAGTGAGACTATAGAACTCTCTGCCTGAGGAGGTGGTGATGGTAAGTTCACTAAAAGAGTTCAAGAGAGGCCTGGATGTATTTTTGGAGGGTAATAATATTACAGGTTATAGTTACTAGAGAGGGGTCGTTGATCCAGGGAGTAATTCTGATTGCCTGATTGGAGTCAGGAAGGAATTTTTTTCCCTAAAGTGTGGAAAATTTTCTTCTACCTCACAGGGTTTTTTTGCCTTCCTCTGGATCAACTTATAGGAAAACAGGCCGAACTGGATGGACAGATGTCTTTTTTCGGCCTTATAAACTATGTTACTATGTAAATGTATTAATTCAAAGATACCAACTTTAGGGAGAATTTAACCTGGTCTACATCACTGTGCAGTGCAGCAACATGCATATCTAGTCCTTTCTGGTAACAAAACAGCTACTGTGTGTCTGAATGACAGGCAGGTCACATATATGGCTGTGCACTTCATTTGCACAGGCCACCAACATTCCAAGCTAACCCCTAGCTGAAAACAACAAAAAAAGCATACAGAATGCTTCCCAAAAAAATCGGATCCTGTAGTTTCCGCATCTGCCTTCACACTGTCAGTATTTGGTCTGCATTTGATCAGTGTTGGTAAGGCAAAAACAGGAGTAGATCCAAAACAGAGATAACATGTGATGGAAATATTTGCATGTCCTCTGTGTTTTGGACTCCTCTCCTGCTTTTGGCTTTCAAATCATGATGCAAAATACTAACCATGTGATAGAGGCCTTCATGATGCTCAACTGACAGGACTAATTTTTTTTGTTGTTTTTCGGTTCTCTGATCAGAAGAACAATGATGTGAACATGGCCAAACAGAGACACTAGTGACCCCTTAACAGACTGGTAAAGGTGACAACAGCATGAAGATTCACAATTGTGACCCTGTAACAGAGTGGTGAGGGTGGCAACAGCATGAAGAGTCAAATAGTGGCCCCGGAACAGAGTGGCAGTAGAGGCAGCAGTCGCATGACAGCTTCAGAACACTTGCAGCAGGACATAGGCAAAAGTAATGGGCCATTTGTCACAATGTTCTGGTGTGGCAGCACATTATAGTCAAATCATTACTACCAGGCACCAGTGCCTGGAAATCCTGGTTGATCCATGCCTGATTCATCTTTATAAAGGTATGTCTCTCAAAATTTTGTGTTGAAAGGTGAGTTCTCTTTGGGGTAACTATGCCACCCACTGCACTAAACACCCACTCTGATGCCAAACTACTAGCCGGGCAGGAGAGCTTACCAGGCCAAACCCGGCCAGTTGCGGTCATAGAAGTGGAGCGTGAGCTCAGAGGGTCCTCCCGGTTAGACCTTCATGAGGATAGGTGATGGGGTGCATAGGCAGCAACCAACCGACCATAAAGGATGTCTCGATAGTTGAGTTTTTCATCCTTCTCAGAAGGTGGAAAAAAGGCCCCCATTTTGAACTGGTACCAAAGGTCTAACATTGGGGAGAGCCAGTTGTTATCGCTCTACAGAATGGTGATAATGCGTCTGTCACTATACAAGCAACTCAGCATGCATCTGGCCATTTGTGTAAGGAACTCCCTGCCTCCATCTCCACTGCATACTGTCATGGTCTGTCAGCGTCATCTGCATCATCTTCGTCGTCCCCTTCTGTCTCCTCATGCTCCTCCTGCTCCTTGTTGGGCAGATAAACAACCTAGTTGTGTATAGAATTCCTGGGTGTGTATGTCCTCCTCCTCGTCCTTCTCCTGTGCCAGTTCAGCCTCCACAGGGCTCAGGTGGCCATGAGATATAGGCTTCTGTCCCCTCGCCAGTCAGATTTATCAGCATCCCCTCCAGGACGTGAAGGAGTGGAATGACAGCATTCATCCTTAGTCCTGGTGACTGACAAATAAAGTGGACTCCTCAAAGGGTCTGGGCAAACAGCAGGTGTCATGCATGAGCTGCCACTGTCTAATGTCAAAGTTACAACAGCAAGTAGTCCTGTCCATTTGCATCATCAAGAAATTGATCACTGGGTTTCTTCTGCTCATACAGTCAGTCCAACATGTGGAGGGTGGAGTTCCAATGTATGGAAAAATTTCATGTGAGGTGATGTAGGGAAACACCATTCTGCCTTTGCAGCTCAAGGAGGGCGTGTTTTGAACAGTAAGAGTGGCTGAAGTGCATCCCAGTTTCCTTGACATTTTCAAGATGTATTGCGGTTGAGTGCAAGACTTCAGGAACTCGGTGACAACCAAATTGAACACATGTGCCATGCAAGGCACATGGGTCAGCTCTCCTTGATGCAGCACATAAAGAATGTTCTTCCTGTTATCAGAGACCTTGGTTCCTATCTCCAATTGGTGAGGAAACAGCCAGGATTTGATGTCTTGGTTGATTACCCAGAGCGGTTGCTGCCCAGTGTGATTCTGCTCACCCAAGCTGACCAGGTGCACAACCCTGTGAAAACGCCGTGCTTCGCATAGGTGGTATGGTGGATGACAACTCTGCACTGTGCCTACAGTGGAGGATGAGGACAAGGTGGAGGATGAGTAGGCAGAGGAGGACATTGGCGCAGAAATCCCATGATTACAATGCAGAGGCAGCATTGCCATCACCTGGCCAAGTTGCTGGTGTGCCTGGGCTAGTACCACATTTACTAAATGGGCTGTAAAGGAAATATATTGTCCTTGACCATAGTTATAGCACCACAGGTCAGCCCTGGCGTGAACTGTACCAGACACCAACATGCTCAAGTACTGGCCCATCATGTACTAATCATATGTGTGCAGGGCTGGTACTGCTTTTTTAGAGAAGTAAAGATGGCTTGGAACTCTCCACCTTGGGTGGGCACAAGCCATCTGTTCTCTGAAATGTCCACAATATTCAAAGGGACGTACTGTAGTACCAGTAACATTCAGCTTCTGCGCTGTTGGATGAGTGCACGCATACTGTTGTCTTTTTGCAATTGCCTTGGTGATTGATTGCTGGCAAAACATATGGCAAGGAGTAGGAGGCGCATCAGGAGTAATAGATGAAGAGAAGGAACAACAGCTTACTTCTTCTGAGGTTGAGGAGCCTTAACTGCTGGAGAAGGCATACGGGGCGCTGGGAGATGCAATGGTTGCTGTGTCAGGCTGTACGACAACATTAGTGTCACGTTTTTCCAAGACCACTTTATGGCTATACTCCATGTGTTTGACGCAGGGCTGTGGTGCCAACAGCACCCTGACCGTGCTTCACCTTTTGGCCACATATCCTGCATACCGCCATGCTAATGTCCTCTGGTGACTTGATAAAAAATTCCCACACTGCCGAGTATGGCATTTTACCCTCAACACTCTGGGCTGACTGCCTGCCACTGCCTTTATGAACCCGTGTACTGGTAGTTGTTACCTGACAGGTAGTCTCATGAGTAGCAGGTTTACCCTGGGTGCATTTGGCTCCAGAACTCCCACTGCTTCCACCCTTGTAGCTCATTGGCACGCTATCACCCTGCTGCTGTCTCACAGGCCTGCTGCCACCCTCAACCCCCGATGATGATAGTGCTCCCTCTTCACCTGGCCCCCATGTGTGATCGGCTACATCATCATCCACTAATGTCTTTTTGTGACTTATTCCACCCTCCCCAGTCTCACAGCCACTTCCCTGACCGCTTGCAACACATGCTTCCACCTGAATGTCATCATTGCTAGTTGCACGCCTAAGGGAGGACGCAGCAGACCTCTCCTCCAAGTCTGTGTTGACCTGTAGCTGCTGACTATCCTAACTAAGTTCATCCGCAGAAAAGCGGAGCAGAGCCAGCAGCATGCACAACTTCCTGAGCAGAAGGAGCAGCCAAAGAAAGAGGCAGTTGCAGGACAGGTGAGGGCATAGAGGTTGTTTCTGGCGCATGCCAACTAAGTGTGGTATCAGAGTAACCTGTTGTCACCTATGATTATGTTGAAGAGCAAGTCAACCATTCCACTACAGGTGGGGTGTTGGTCTAAACAAAATCCCTAGATAATAGTGGCTGCTACGGCTGCTTCAACCACCACCCATTCTTCTGCTGCTATTTGTGCTGGCTACGGCAACATTTTTGCCACTGCTAGTTCCTTTTGAGGGCCCAGGCAACTGTCTGTTGGCCATAGATAGTGTTCAATAACTAGATCAGTAATATAACAGATGAAGTATGAATGGCGCAGCAGATAGACTAGAAAAACATTCCTATATAGGTGATGTGCAGTCAGTCTATATATGACATGTATAACAGAACAGATTAAGCATAAATAGCCCAGCAGATGAGCTATATAAACATGCCTATTGTAACAGGGAGCCGGTGGCGCGCTCCCTCTCTGCAGCACCGCCGGCATCCCTGTGAGGAGGCGGAGAGAGGAGCCCACGACGTCCCCTTGACAACGAGCAGGGGCAGGGGTTAAGCGCAGACCTAGATGAGTCAGCGATCAGTAACAATACATCACGTCACGTGACCCCTCAGTGTGCCCTATTTAAACAGGCAGCCTGCTGCCCACCGGTTGCCACACTAGCTACTTTTTGGACTCATTATACCGGGACTTGACCTCGGCTTGTGTACCTCAACCCTGACCTTGTTTTTCCCTTTTGACTGACGCTAACTCTTGGCCTTTTGACTTTTGGATTCCCCTGGTTCTGGTTTGTGTCTGTGATTTGGATTTGATTGTTTTCTCGGTATTGGACCCTGGCTTGGTAATGTTACGCTTCTGTGTTGTTCTGTCACTTGTTTGTTTTTTGTCTACCATTGTTCCCTTCCCTTTAAGGCCCAGCACTTAGCTAAGTTAAGGACCACCGTCCAGTTGTGGACCGCTATTTAGGGCGGGTCTTGCAATCAGGCAGGGGCAGCGGTGTGGGTGAACCTTAAGGGATCACTTGCTCCCCTTTGTGACACCTATATATTACACCGCATGTTGACAATTAGTCTGATGTACCATACGTCTTGGTATAATTGAACAGATTAATCATTAATAATGTAGCAGATTAACTGTACATGCGCCTATACATTAGACCAGCTGTTGAGACTAAGTGTGATGCGCAGTCAGTCTATATATAACAGAACAGATTAAGAATCAAAGGCACAGCAGAACCAGATGCACAGGGAGGTTACACAGAGCCTGCACTGTCCCTGGAGTCTCCCGATGTTCTCCCTATAGTGTCTGAAAACTCTCCCTACACTGTCCCTGTACTGTTCCTATCCAATATTCTACAATTAAAAGATTGCTAAAACATTGCCACTAGAACATGTCATGTCTCTCCCTATGCTCAGCTTACAGGAAAATGGCGGAGACCTTGCAGAATTAGGCTTTTTATAGGGCTGTGACATTACAGGGGATGGCTATCTGCTGACTGGCTGGCTGCACAGCATTATAGGTCCATCTCCTTCCCAGATTTTTCACTTTCCAACACGTGTAGCCGCCATTTTAGGAAAAAATTGATTCATTACAATGAAGCTAGAGGAAGCTCAGATTCGTGTTAAAGCCAGGTTTTTCTGAAATTCAGATCAAATTCATTTCACTTTGATTTGCTCAACACTAGTAGTTATCAGTATGGTCCGACACTGGGACCCCCGCTGATTAGCTGTTTAAGAAGGCACCAGCGCTTGCAGTGGTGCCATGGCCTTCTCGGTGCTTTGCCTAAGTCAGTCAGATCACGTTCAATGGTCAAATGGTTTAGGTGCAGCTCACTCCCATTGAAGTGAATAGGCCTGAGGCGCGATACTAAGCACAGCAGCTGTACAATGTACTGCACTTTGCTTGGTAACATAGTAACACAGTTTATAAGGCCGAAAAAAGACATCTGTCCATCCAGTTCGGCCTGTTTTCCTACAAGTTGATCCAGAGGAAGGCAAAAAAACCCTGTGAGATAGAAGCCAATTTTCCCCACTTTAGGGAAAAAAATTCCTTCCCGACTCCAATCAGGCAATCAGAATTACTCCCTGGATCAACGACCCCTCTCTAGTAACTATAACCTGTAATATTATTACATTCCAGAAATACATCCAGGCCCCTCTTGAACTCTTTTAGTGAACTTACCATCACCACCTCCTCAGGCAGAGAGTTCCATAGTCTCACTGCTCTTACCATAAAGAATCCTCTTCTATGTTTGTGTACAAACCTTCTTTCCTCCAGACGTAGAGGATGTCTTGGGGATAAATAGATCATGGGAGATATCTCTGTACTGACCTCTGATATATTTATACATAGTTGTTAGATCTCCCCTCAGTCGTCTTTTTTCTAAAGTGAATAAGCCTAATTTTGATAATCTTTCTGGGTACTGTAGTCCACCCATTCCAGTTATTACTTTAATTGCCCTCCTCTGAACCCTCTCCAGCTCTTCTATGTCTGCCTTGTTCACAGGAGCCCAGAACTGTACACAGTACTCCATGTGTGGTCTGACTAGTGATTTGTAAAGTGGCAGGACTATGTTCTCATCACGGGCATCTATGCCTCTTTTGATGCAACCCATTATTTTATTGGCCTTGGCAGCAGCTGTGTGACACTGGTTTCTACAGCTTAGTTTGCTGTTCACTAAAATTCCTAGGTCCTTTTCCATGTCAGAGTTACCCAATATTTTATCATTTGGTATGTACTGGTGACTTGCATTATTCCTTCCCATATGCATAACCTTACATTTGTCAGTGTTAAACCTCATCTGCCACTTCTTTGCTAAAGCCTACAGTCTATCCAGATCCATCTGTAGCAGTGTACTGTCCTCTTCTGTTTTAATTACTTTACACAGTTTAGTGTCATCTGCAAAAATTGATATTTTACTGTGCAAACCTTCTACAAGCTCATTAATAAATATATTGAAGAGAATAGGGCCCAATACTGACCCCTGTGGTACCCCACTAGTGACAGTGACCCAATCTGAATATGTGCCGTTAATAACAACCCTCTGTTTTCTATCACTGAGCCAGTTACTTACCCACATACAGACATTTTCTCCCAGGCCAAGCATTCTCATTTTATGTGGTACCGTGTCAAATGCTTTGGAGAAGTCCAGATATACGACATCCATTGATTCGCCGTGGTCCAGTCTAGAACTTACCTCCTCATAGAAACTGATTAAATTGGTTTGACATGACCAATCCCTCATGAAGCCATGCTGATATGGAGTAATTTGCTTATTTTCATTGAGGTACTCCAAGATAGCATCTCTTAGAAAACCCTCAAACAGTTTACCCACAACAGATGTTACACTTACCGGCCTATAGTTCCCGGGCTCTGTTTTTGGACCCTTTTTGAATATTGGCACCACATTTGCTATGCGCCAATCCTGTGGAACACTCCCTGTCAGTATAGAGTCCTTAAATATCAGAAATAAGGGTCTAGCGATGACATTACTTAATTCTCTTAGGATACGGGGGTGTATGCCATCCGGTCCTGGCGATTTGTCTATTTTAATCTTTTTAAGACGTAGCTCTACTTCTTCCTGGGTCAGACAGGGCATTTTTAATGGGGAATTTACTTTTATATTCTGCATTTTATCTGACAGTTTATTTTCCTCAGTGAATACAGTGGAGAAAAAGATATTTAGTAGCTTTGCTTTCTCCTCATCGCTCTCTGCAACTCCCCCCTCATTACTCTGTAAGGGGCCGACACCTTCAGGTTTATACTTTTTACCATTTATATAATTAAAGAACATTTTAGGGTTAGTTTTACTCTCTTTGGCGATTAATCTCTCGGTCTCTAGTTTGGCTGTTTTTATTTGTCTTTTACATATTCTATTTTTTTCCTTATAGTTTTTCAATGCTTTCTCGCTCCCCTCCTGTTTTAGTGATTTAAATGCTTTCTGTTTGTCATTTATTGCTTTCTTTACAGCTTTATTTATCCACATTGGTTTTTTCTTGTTACTTAACCTTTTATTCCCATAAGGTATGTACCTCTCACAATTAGATATTAGGATGCTTTTAAAAATATCCCATTTTGTGGCTGTATTTTTATTTTTGAGGACTTTGTCCCAGTTAGTTTGGCCTATGGCTTCTCTTAGTTGACTAAATTTTGCTTTTTTGAAGTTTGGTATTTTTGTTCCTCCCTGAAGAAACGCTCTTCTGAATGACAGTTGGAAGGTTATTATATTATGGTCACTATTTCCCAGATGTCCCCCGACCTGCACATCTGTTGTTCTGTCAGGTCTATTGGTTAATACTAAGTCCAGTATGGCCGTCCCTCTAGTCGGGTCCTGAACCAGTTGGGAAAGGTAATTGTCTTTGGTTATTTCCAAGAACCTGCTTCCTTTATGTGATATACAGGTTTCAGTTTCCCAGTCTATATCTGGGTAGTTGAAATCCCCCATAATAATGACCTCATTATGTTTTGCCGCCTCGTCTATTTCATTTAGAAGTAGATTTTCTGTGGACTCTGGTATATTAGATGGTTTATAATAAAGTCCTATTAGTATTTTATTATTGTTTTTGGCTCCATTTATTTCTACCCACAGTGACTCCACATGTTCATGTCCCTCACTTATATCTTCCCGGAGTTTGGGCTTTAGACAGGACTTTACATAAAGGCAGACGCCTCCCACTCTCCGGTTTTGGCGATCCTTTCTAAACAGACTGTAACCCTGTACGTTAACTGCCCAGTCATAGCTATCATCCAGCCATGTCTCAGTTATTCCCACTATGTCATAGTCCTCCTCACACATCATTAATTCCAGTTCACCAGTTTTATTAGTCAGGCTTCTGGCATTAGTATACATACAGTTAAAAGGTTTATATATATTTTTTCCCCTACACCTTTCCTTCTGCACTGTTCTAGTTCCTCCTTCCATTCCTCCCCCAGTTCCATTACCTTGCCCCAGTTCTCTATCTGCTCTAGCTTCCCCATCTATAATGTAGTTACCCTCCCCCCCAGTCCCTAGTTTAAACACTCCTCCAGCCTTCTAACCATCTTCTCCCCCAAAACAGCTTCCCCTTCCCCATTGAGGTGCAGCCCATCCCTACGGTAGAGCCTGTAGCCGACAGAGTTCTCCAAGAACCCAAATCCCTCCTTCCTACACCAGTTCTTGAGCCACTTGTTTACCTCCCTAATCTCCAGCTGCCTCTCGTGTGGCTCGTGGTACAGGCAGTATTTCGGAAAACACTACCTACGTCCTTGCCCTAAGCGTATGCCCTAGATCCCTATAATCATTTTTAAGGACGCTCCACCTACCTCTAACTTTGTGAGCTGAGAGAAGGCCGCGGCTCTACTACAAGTGCCGATGCCTTCTCAAACAGCTACTTGGGTGTCAGACTCCCACTTATCAGATATTGATGACCTATACAGAGGGTAGGTTATCAAGTAAAAAAGACTGGAAAACCCATTTAAAATGGACAATCTGATCTTGTTTAACATCTAAAGGGTTAACCAAGGGTTAACCATTTTTAAATAATAATTGACATTTTGTTTCTAAAATGTGGCCATTTATGTGGTTTATAGGTAGTTTCCATTAGGCCTTTAAAAGTCGGTTTGGGAAATTTTTATGAAAAATTGCTTAAATGCTTATCCTTATATCCTAAGAAAAATAAACTGACATTTACAAACTCATGCCAAAAAAATTAGTAGATTTATGGTTAATGTTAATTAATCACTTTTGTATTGCTTATCATTATCTGTCTTAGGGCTCATGCACACGACAGTGAAAAATGGCCGTGTGACGGCAGTCTAAGTAGTTAGGGGCACTATGGAGGACATTATGGGCATCATGGGGGTCATGATTATAGTTGGGGGCAAGAAAGAACTGCCAATCCAATTCATCAATTTTTCATGTCCGTTTTTAACGGACATGAAAAACTGATACAAAACAGATGCAAAACGGACATTAAAAATGGATACACGGCCAGAAAATGGATGCACACACTGATGCAAAATGGCCATGAAAAACTGACAGTGTGTCCGTTTTTAACGGACTTTTTTTTCACTGTTGTGTGCATGTAGCCTTAAAAGCAGAAAAATTCAGTTTTCTGTAATTTTTGGATTTTGTTTAAATAAATAAAGCTAAAACAAATTGACTCAAATTTTGCCACTACCATGAAGTGTGATGTGTCTTGAAAAAACATTCTCAGAATCTCTTGCGTAAGTAAAAGCATTCCAAAGTTATTTATACATAAAATGATCATCAGATTTACAAAATTAGGCTTGGTCATGAAGGTGAAAAATGGCGAAGAGTAGAGATGAGCAAGTACTAAAATGCTCGGGTGCTCGTTATTCGAGACAAATTTTTCCCGATACTCGGGTGCTCGTTTCGAGTAATGAACCCCATTGAAGTCAATGGGAGACTCGAGCATTTTTGCGGGGGACCAAAGCTCTTCACACGGAAGTTTGCCTGAAAACCTCAGAAAATGATGGAAACACCACTGAAATGGACAGGAAACAGCAGGGGCAGCATGCATGGATGCCTCTGAGGCTGCTTAATCCCACCATTACCCCAAATCCTCAGGCAACAGCCTGGTGGTTACCCTCATGGCAATTGTGCTCACCCAGACCAAGAAAGGCGAGGCAAATACCCATCACATGTTAGGGAAGCACCCAACTAGGTGCAACGAAGGTCCATCACCGCCTGCAGGTGACACCACTGCTCATGCTGGCACTGCAGCTGACATCAAGTTTAGTATCTGTTCTTATCAGTTGCTGTGCCTGCTGGTGGTATAGTGGTGAGCATAGCTACTTCCCAAGCAGTTGATCTGGGTTCCATTCCGTCTATCGCAGGAGGCAATGCAGAATCAGTACAATATCTAATACGTCCCCCTACCAGGGGTAAATTGTTTGGAGAGAGGGCCTGTAGGTGGGGGGCAAGGAGGTTTCGGTGGAAGAGCCAGAGGAGTGCCCCCTGGGCTAGCGTGTGTGGTGGTGACAACAGCCGGAATGCATTTGGAAATGCTCTAGCATCAGCCGGTGCAGTATCGATTCTTCTCAGTTTAATACCGTATACGTTCCCTATCTTGGGACCCTATATTTAATGGATATTTCGAACACGGAAAAGGGAAAAAGAGCTTGCTCTGGCCAGGGGAGTGTCTTTCCCACTGCAGCTAAGGGGACGTGTCCATGCTCTGCCTATCACAGGTCAGGAGGCAGATAAAAGAAGAACAAAAACTAACATGAGTGAAACTTCTGATACGTCCCCTATCCGGCTAAATTGTTTGTAGAGTGGGCCTGTAGGTGGGGGGGGGGGCAGGCTGGGGGGAAGGAGGTTTCGGTGGAAGAGCCAGAGGAGTGCCCCCTGGGCTAGCGTGTGTGGTGGTGACAACAGCCAGAATGGATTTTTGAAAACTGTTGCATCAAGCGGTACAGTCGTAAATTATGAACTAGATCAAGTGTAGCATGTGTTCTCTGTATTCTTCTCAGTTTAATACCGTATATGGCAGCTATCCGGAAAAATAGTTTGGAGAGAGAGAAAGATAGGAAAAAAGACGTCAATTGTTTGGAGAGTGGGCCTGTAGGTGGGGGGGCAGGGTGGGGCAAGGAGGTTTCGGTGGAAGAGCCAGAGGAGTGCCCCCTGGGCTAGCGTGTGTGTTGGTGACAACAGCCGGATGTATTTAGAATGACGACGCAGGACCCCAACTTAAAAATTTAGCATCAACCGGTACAGTCGTAAATTATGAGATTGATCAAGTGTGGCATGACTTTTTAGATGGAGATTGCATGTGGTCACGTACTCCCTGGAACCCCATAGTCACCCCTTCTCTGATGTGCTAGCCCAGAACATTCTCTGCCCCAATTCGCAAGACCTTTTGCTGTTTCCGTGTGCTGACAGTGTGGATTTACCAGTGTTGTCTGAGGAGGTGGTGGACAATGGCGAGACACAGGTGTCGGGGGGGTGAGGTAGTTGTATGGGAAGCAAGTTACAGAGGGGACTCCTTGGGGGGGACTTTCTCATGATGGGACAGATTCAACTTGGGTGGATCAGGCACATTAACAGATGAATTTTTTGGGGGGTTTATTTAACTTTTATTTAGCAAAAATAACCACAGAGATATTTATTCGTTATCTTCTCTGCGCAGTCTGGCGTTGGGGTTCCTCACTTTGATGGCGAGCTGTGCCGCTCTCTCCACAATGGTCTGTAGCTTCTTAGATGGAGACTTTGTCAGCGATTTCAGTACAGAAGGACTTGTTGCTCATCCACAGAACCTCGTCCTCCATGACATTGTGGACAAGGAATTTGCGGGTGGACCAGGAATTTGCGGAACCCTGTGAGCAGCATGTGTTTGGTCTTCTACTTGCTACCGTATCCAATGTTTGGCAATATAGATTCGCAAGTAATATTATTTTTCACACCTATCCCAAAAATAAAAATGCATGCAGTATGCGCAAATAAAACTTTGAACTGGAATTGGAGAGAGGGCCTGTAGGTGGACCTCCGGAAAAATTGTTTGAATAGAGGGCCTGTAGGGGGCCCTCCCGAAAAATTGTTTGAAGAGAGGGCCTGTAGGTGGACCTCTGGAAAAATTGTTGGAATAGAGGGCCTGTAGGTGGACCTCTGGAAAAATTGTTTGAATAGAGGGCCTGTAGGTGGACCTCTGGAAAAATTGTTTGAATAGAGGGCCTGTAGGTGGACCTCTGGAAAAATTGTTGGAATAGAGGGCCTGTAGGTGGACCTCTGGAAAAATTGTTGGAATAGAGGGCCTGTAGGTGGACCTCTGGAAAAATTGTTTGAATAGAGGGCCTGTAGGTGGACCTCTGGAAAAATTGTTGGAATAGAGGGCCTGTAGGGGGGCCCTCCTGAAAAATTGTTTGAAGAGAGGGCCTGTAGGTGGACCTCTGGAAAAATTGTTTGAATAGAGGGCCTGTAGGGGGGCCCTCCTGAAAAATTGTTTGAAGAGAGGGCCTGTAGGGGGCCCTCCTGAAAAATTGTGCTAAAAGAGTGCCAGTTGGACCTCTAAAAAATGGCGTTTTTTGGGTCAGCATTAGGCAAAGACGATATGGAGGAGGAGGAGGAGTAGGAGGAGGAGTAGAGAGGAGGAATCGGATACATAAGTTATTTAAATCTTTAGCTGCTTTCCCCCGGAGGAGATTTGAATTCCGGTGAAATCCAGGCTTTGTTCATTTTAATAAGCGTCAGCCTGTCAGCGCTGTCAGTTGACAGGCGTGTACGCTTATCGGTGATGACGCCACCAGCTGCACTGAATACCCGCTCTGACAGAACGCTAGCGGCAGGGCAGGCCAGCACCTCCAAGGCGTACAGCGCCAGTTCAGGCCACGTGTCCAGCTTTGAAACCCAGTAGTTGTATGGAGCAGAGTGATCGCTACGGACGTTGGTATGGTCAGCTAGGTACTCCCTCACCATCTTTCTGTACAGCTCCCCCCTACTCTGCCTAGACTGGGGACAGGTGACAGTGTCTTGCTGGGGTGACATAAAACTGGCAAAGGCCTTGGAGAGCGTTCCCCTGCCAGTGCTGGACAAGCTGCCTGCTCGCCTCCTCTCCCCCGCTACTTGGCCCACAGAACCATGCCCTCTGCCGCTAGCGGCGTCAGATGGGAAGAATTGTTTCAGCTTGTGCACCAGGGCCTGTTGATACCTATTCACTCTCATACTCCTTTCCTCTGCAGGGATGAGAGTGGAAAGGTTCTGCTTGTACCGTGGGTCCAGGAGAGTGAACACCCAGTAATCGGTGTTTGAAAAAATTCTTCTAACGCGAGGGTCACGGGATAGGCAGCCTAACATGAAGTCTGCCATGTGCGCCAGAGTCCCAACACGCAAGAATTCCCTCTCCTCACTGGCCTGACTCTCCATTTCCTCCTCCTCCTCCTCCTCCTCCTCCTCCAAGTCCTCCTCTTCAGCCCATACACGCTCAAGAGTTAAGGACTGAGCACTGGTACCCTCTACTGTCTCGCCAACATTCTCCTCCTCTTCCTCCTCATCCTCATCCCCCTCCTCCGATACGCGCTGAGAAACAGACCGGAGGGTGCTCTGGCTATCAAGTGACGTATCTTCCTCCACCGTCTCTTGTGACAAGCGCAAAGCATCCGACTTGATGCTGAGCAGTGATTTTTTCAACAGGCAAAGCAGCGGGATGGTGAGGCTGATAATGGCGGCATCGCCGCTGACTATCAGTGTTGACTCCTCAAAGTTGCTCAACACCTGGCAGATATCAGACATCCACGTCCACTCCTCATTGTAGACTTGAGGAATCTGAGAGACCTGACTACCAGTTCTGGTGGAAGATGACATCTGGCAGTCTACAATCGCTCTGCGCTGCTGGTAAACTCTGGATAACATGTTTAATGTGGAATTCCATCTCGTGGGCACGTCGCACAACAGTCGGTGAGCGGGCAGTTGTAGGCGGCGCTGCGCTGCCCTGAGAGTGGCAGCATCTGTGCTAGACTTGCGGAAATGCGCACAGATGCGGCGCACCTTGGTGAGCAAATCAGACAGATTGGGGTATGTCTTGAGGAACCGCTGAACTATAAGATTGAACACGTGGGCCAGGCATGGCACATGTGTCAGTCTGCCGAGTTGCAGAGCCGACCACCAGGTTACGCCCGTTGTCACACACAACCATGCCTGGCTTGAGGTTCAGCGGTGCCAGCCACACATCGGTCTGCGCCGTGATGCCCTGTAACAGCTCTTGGGCGGTGTGCCTTTTGTCACCTAAGCTCAGCAGTTTGAGCACCGCCTGCTGGCGCTTACCCACGGCACTGCTGCTGCGCCTAGAGCTACCGACTGAAGGCGCCGTGCCCACGGATGGTAATTCAGTGAAGAGGAGGAGGAGGTGGGGTCGGAGGAGGAGGAGGAGGCATAGTACGTTTGAGAGACCGTGACCGAGGTAGGCCCCGCAATCCTCGGTGTGGCAGTACATGAGAGGCCCCAGG
>ONZH01020146.1:0-47446 GCA_900303285.1 Rhinella marina
AACTGTAGTGTGTTCCCACAGCTTTCCTACGAACAGATGAGGTGCAATCATTCTGAGGTATTGTGCAGATCACTGCAAGTATACCGTGCACACACAAAAATACAGCATGTGCTGGGGGCGAGGCGCCTGTCCACTTTCTCGTGTAACAATGAGATCATCTGGACTGATGGCAGCAAAGTGACCTGGAGAAGATCTGACAAATACCAACTAAATGGGACATTGAACAGGGGGACGTGACCCTTACATCATCGGGCAACTATGATGACACTGGAAAAATGCTGCCGAGTGGAGATCCTAGGAATCTTCAATGACTAAAGGTGCAAAGAGATGTAAATAGAGGTAAAGTCCTAAAGTCCAGAGTAACAACCTCACCACAGAAGGGCAGAATTATAGTGGTCATAACTTGTACATAGGGGGCAGGATTATAGCAGTTCGTCTGTACATATGAGGCAGTAATATAGTAATTATTTTGTGCAGAGGGAGTAGTATTATACTTGTATTTTTATACATAGTATGCAGAATTAGAGTACCTGTTCTAATAACTGGATGATTCATCCATCAAGAACAAATATTTGTTAAGGGGACCATACACATCAGTCAAAAAGACAATTTCAACCAAAAAGATCATTCATCAGGTGAAATTTAAAGGAGTTTTCCAGGTTTTTAATAAGATGACCTATCCTCAGGATAGGTCATTAATATCAGAACGACAGGGTCCAAACACCCGGCACCCCTGCCGATCAGCTGTATAAAGAAGAAGGCATGCGCCGTGTGCGCATGCCATCTCTGTCTCTCTTCTTGCTTGCCATAGACCTAGCAGCAGCAAGCAGGAAGAGAGACAGAAGATGGCACTCAGCGCATGTGCATACCTTCTCTTCATACAGCTGATCGGCAGGGGTGACTAGTGTCAGACCCCACCTGAAGAAGGCCGCTGACAGACACTTCTGGGTGGCAAAAATGTTATTGTTGCCTGATCCTCTCTCCTGATATCATCTGTTGGGGGAGTTGGGAGCTCCCTATACATCAGATTTATATCCCTAAATCTTTTGAAAAAAGTGTTCTCTGAGGATTCAGCCGACAATATGGGGGCCTTTAAGGTTTAACATAAATTCCTAGAATATAATTCTCTCCTTTCCTCCTGCTAGGCCTAAAAGAACTTAGCTGCCAAGGATCTTAAGCTGGCCATACACTCAAGACAATAATCGGCCACACAAACAGCTGATCAGTCATCCGTGGGATCGTTTTTGCTAACGACAAGAAACTAGCCAATCACAGGATACGGGGGCTGGTTGTAAGGATCTGATCCCCCGCAGTCCAAGACTGCGGGGGATCAGATCCTGTAAAGGTAACAACTTAATTTTTTAAAAGGAAACAGTTTGTTTATATAGCATTTCAACTACAATAAATAGTTAATTGAACAAAAAAAACGTTGCTTGTATTCTTCTTTAAGGATTAGTGTATCTTTTAATAATATATGTAACAAACTGTGATACCATGATAACCGTAATACCGCGGTATTTACTGAGATGGTTATCATACCGTGAAAATTTCATACCGTTGCAACCCTAGTAGTGCCATATAGTGAACATACAGTGCGAGCTAGTGTTTAAATCATTTCTGGTTAGAGAGTTTAGATAAGGAACACATACCAAAGTCATTCAGTGACCAAATATTGCTATATAAGGAATACACATTAGTACCATCCAGCAAGCAGCATGGCATTGTGGATAAAGTTGGAGAAGAGCAGTAAAGTCCTTAAATTGTGGACAGTCTGGGGTATGTTGTTTCTCCCAAATTGCAGTTAACCCTCGTTCACATCTCTGCTTCGGCATTTATGCTGTAATCGACCAAATCACCGCCGGCCCTCATTGCAGCCAATTGGGATTCAGTGGTGAAATAAACTGACAGGCTGCTCTGTGCTGGAACAGCCTGCCGGATCTCCAAGCGGAGATGTGAACAAGGCCTGAAGATAAAGATTCAGGTAAGTGGACAGGGTGTTCTGCAAATTTTATCAGAAGTGTACATCTTTCTTCTTTAGGAAGCATCAACTACAGACGTGAAGATAACAAGCACCCCAAGAAGCAGATGTAGAGGTGAGCGAGTCATTAGCCATTATAGTAAGTTTACTCCTGAAAAGCACTGTGTTCTCTTCAAACAGCTGATCGGCTGGGATGCCGGCATTCAGGCCCCTGCTGACATAATATTGATGACCTATCCAGAGTATAGATAAATATAAAGTGGACAACCCCTTTAAGAAATTAATTAAGACATTCGAGATTTCTTTACTCTTTATATTCTAGGAGATTACAGAGATAAATTACATCCTCAACATTATAAGAGTGACCATTATTGTTTCCCTCATCTTCATGCTTCTGCTCATCTATTCATGTAAGTACTGGAAACTGCAAGTTTTCTAAATTCTGATTTAATAAAATAACTTGTATAACTTTTGCCCAGATTTACTAATCCCGTAGATGGTAATCTTAGACTATCTAGACCTGCACCAGGTCACAGGGGCTCAGGCTGGATGAGAAAAGTACAGCAGGGAAAGACAATGCTCTGTGCTCACTTACTTTACCATCTATTGATTAGCTTACCCCGAGATGAATTTTCACAGCAGAACGGTGGTGCAATTATGGCGCAAAAAGGTTCATCCCAGTCCGCCCCCTCCATCCTTGAATTATTAGTATGTAAGATACGTTTGTCACTAACCAATATCCTCCCCCCTCCCTTCTTTTCCCTCAATAACACACACAGACCTCGTTTTGGTGTAAAGGCCGTAGCGGCCAATTTTATTAACCAAATAATAACCATTTTAACATTGTTCATTTACAGAACTTATATCTGAAATGCCCAAACATTACAACGTAATAACATACCTCCCAACTTTGTAAAGAGATAAAGAGGGACTTATTGTGCGCCGCGCATAGCGGCAAATTTTTTCAGCACTAGGCCACACCCCTCACTCCACCACCACCACTATAAGCTAATCACCCAGTCCCCTTACTGTACCGGGATAATAACCACAGGGATGTCACTGTACAGGGATAATAAATACAGCGATGTCACCGTACAGAGATAATACACACAGTGATGTCACCGTACAGGGATAATAACCACAGCAATGTCACCGTACAGGGATAATAACCACAGCAATGTCACCGTACAGGGATAATAACCACAGCAATGTCACCGTACAGGGATAATAACCACAGCGATGTCACCGTACAGAGATAATAACCACAGCGATGTCACCGTACAGGGATAATACACACAGCGATGTCACCGTACAGGGATAATAAACACAGCGATGTCACCGTACAGGGATAATAACCACAGCGATGTCACAGTACAGGGATAATAAACACAGCGATGTCACCGTACAGAGATAATAACCACAGCGATGTCACAGTACAGGGATAATAAACACAGCAATGTCACCGTACAGGGATAATAACCACAGGCCCCAATGGCTATTATAATACCAATGGAAAGGATAGTAGTCCTTTACCATAACCAGTCAACATTTCAAATCACATCACACCAGAAAAAACTCACCCATGGTAATGATCAGGGGAATCTGCCAGTGTCTGCAAAATAGCCATTGGGGCCTGTACTTTTTTATATTTTATTTCCACCACCTCACCCCTGGTATATGTAGAACATCTTCTTTGGGGGGATTCTGGATTCTGTACCAGTTGTCTGGGCCTTAGCTCAGTCCCCAATTGTTTGGTCTGACGATTTGTTCCCCATTTATGTAATTTGATATATACTGTGATATGTATTTTTAGGATATTTAATAAATTTTGGATATTTTTATTATATATCGTGTTTAATGGTGTGTCTTTATGCTCCGGGAGGGGGCATTTTTGTAGGTTTATACTGGTTTGGTTGACACGCATCTTGGTTATTTCAGAGTTTAGGCATTTTTTTTGGTGTAGAACAATCAACATCGAACTGAACCTCCCAATGAAACCCCAACAATTCGAAAATTGTACGGCTCTTTTTTAGGAACCAAACCAAGTGGCGACACCCGCAAACCCGGCAAAGGGGCCTTCTGAAAAGCGGCCCGCTCTCAATTCCTTCTCTAATTTTTCCTTAACCACATCCGGCCTAGTTAATGCTGAAACCAAATTCCTAACCACCATCCCAGAGCCAACTGAACCGCACAGAATCTGAAAACCTTCCGTAAATCCCTGAAGCAGGATTTCCGTCGCCACCCTATTAGGATACCTGTTTATGTATGGCAACATCACGTCCACCCTCACCGACGTTGTTCCTCTTCTGAGCAGCTTCCCGTCCTCTACCCCTACCTCGCTTGAACAACGGAACAAGCTGTGATTGCCCCCACATCCAGAGCATTTATGCTTGAATCGGCAATCTGAAAGGAACTTTCAGTACCCTTCATTGTATTGCCAGCAGCAGTCTTTTCTACCACCTCCTGACGAAGTGAAAGGCAGAGACTCCCCGGCCGCCCCGCGAAAGGGCTGCGTCCCCACTTTCACAAAACACATCCAAAAACTAAGGTCTTTGTGATCCCATTTGATATTAGGCCTTTTCTGCTTTTCTCTGACAGAACTGCTCATCATACCTAAGCCAGGCTACCCCCATAAACCCTGTAAGCTTCCCCAATAGCATCCATATAACCAAACAATGCAGAGCAATATTCAGGAAACTTCTCCCCCACTATGCTAGCCAGAATCGCAAAAGCCAGCAGCCAATTCATGAACGTACGCAATATCAAACGGCTTTTCTTCCTCCTTCTTTTTGCTCTCATCTGCCTTCACCCTATCTAAATTAAACTTCCCCAAAGGAAGCAACGAAAATATATCTCTACATATTAGTCCTTCCACATCTTCTCTCTAACCTCCTGCTTCAGATTGGCCCCAAGAGGCCTCTCAAAGCATACATATACTTCCCCTTTTGCTGCATCCGCCAACCTAACATCCTCTACCGGCGCCATCTTGCTATTACTTCCTGTCCCTGCACCTGCCGACCCCAACACTATGGCCACCTCTGTCGCCAGCTATGACCTCCCTGCTTCCCCACAGATGCCGCTGAAGCCCCAGTACTGGGACCCAAGCTTGACACCATTGCCCCCCCCCCCCAAGACCCCTGGATAACTTAACCCTAGTACCCCCATCCACGCCCCCACCCCTTTTGTATCCCAGATACCAGGCCGCCCCTGGGGGAACCTCCCAGCGGCTGCCAACTGCGCTGAAGAAGTCTCCTGTATCACAGGCGTAGAGGACTCCTCTTGAACAGGACCGGTGTGACGTGCAGTCCAAACCTCTCCTGTATCTCCCATGCATCCTGGCTCCATTCACCTTCTTCAATAGATTGGGTCCCACCCACCCTTGACAGGCAGACCCGACTTCTAACTGCCCCACTGCTCAGGTCTTAGGTCTGTCTTATTGCCACTGGGCTTCCTAGCCTGCTACAAAGCTGCATCTAACAGCACCACAAAGCCGAGGGGGAGGAGCATCCTCTGCTGTACTCCCTCCAGCAGGGTGCAGCACTGCTTCCCTTCCAGGACCTGCTGCCATGGCTCCCTCCCTGGCCAGGAGAAGCCACTCCACCAACTCTCAACGAGAAAAAACAAATTTACAAAACCCTAGATACACCAAATTGCACCACTTTGTAGGCAGATTTTTGGTGCAGACACATTAGTAAATCTAGGCCTTTGTGTGTCTGGAAACAAACATACCTGTTGTTGAAATCAGCTTTGCATAGAATAAGCCGGTTATTTCGGACAGTTGCATATTCCTACTTATAGCTATGCCCTATTCACCAGTGTTCCAGCTCATTATTTCCACTGATCAGTGGGGAGAGGACTGACAGAACCTTACGAATCATACTTCATTGTCATTCTGATCTCTTGCAGGTATGATCAGAGGCCATTTTTAATGTTAGTATAATGGACACAAGTAGTAGCTTAAAGGGGTTTCTCCAGGAATTAAGAAAAAGTAATATTTATTTTTTTCATAATTATATTCCCAAAATACCTCTCATTAGTTATAATTAGAGTTGAGCGAACGTGCTCGTAACGAGCACTGTACTGCTCGAATCCCCTGCGCTTGAATGGCCGCAGGCATCCGGATCCGTCCTCCTCACCCGACTGCAAGTCAGTGGGGACGGATCCGTTTGGTATGACACACTCGTGTGTCATAACAAACAGATTCCGTCCCCATTGACTTAGTCAGGTGAGGACGGATCCGGATGCCTGCGGCCATTCAAGCGCAGAGGATCCAAGCAGTACAGTGCTCGTTACGAGCACATTCGCTCAACTCTAGTTATAATGGCTTGTTATGTCTGGGGAGCAATGAATGAGAAACAAAATGGCAACTGTCCCATTAGTTCACACAAAACCTGTCCTAATCACATAGCAGTATAAGTTACTTCACAACACTGAGGTAAAAAGCTGCCTCATCCTCCTCTACCAGGCATTATGATCCTGAATACAGTTCAATATGATATTTATCTGAGTTTTTGTGGGAATGGAGTTCATAAGGACATGTGAAGTACAAAGAGGACAGACTGTATACAAGTGCTGCTGCTTATGAACTCCATTCCTACAGAGATTCAGCTGAAGATCTTATCTGTATTCGGGATCATAATCCCTAACAAACAGAGCAGAGGGGAGGATGAAGCAGCTCTTTATCTCAGTGTTGTGAAGTAACTTGTCCTGCTGTGTGATTAGGACAGGTTTTGTGTGTACCAATAGGACGGGCAGCCATTTTTGTTTCTTCCTAATGATTTCTCCCCAGATAAAACAAACCATTACAGCTAATGTAAGGTATTTGGGAATACATTTATAATGAAGTAATATTTAAGTATTTTCATTTTCCTAATACCCAGAGAACCCCTTTAAATGGGGTTGTCCAGGAATATTGATGACTTATTCTCAGGATAAGTCATCAATATCAGATCAGTGGGGGGGTCCAACACCTGGGATCCCCACTGATCAGCTGTTAAGTAGCCAGATGCCTCCGCTGCATACAGGGAAGGTTCTTTAGGTTTGTTTGGAACTACAAAGCGACATAGGATCTCTGCTAAAATCTTAATGGCTCCATTATTGAATGGGGGATTAGCCCTCTCTAACCTAACTACCTATTATCTAGCTGCCCACCTACGTCAGATTACATCCTGGTCCACGTTTTACTCATAACGCGGTGGACGAAAGATTGAGAGGCTGTGGCTGGGCGCTACCCACCTAGGGACCTTAATATGGGGCCCCGCGGTTGAGATCCCCCCCCCCAGTCTCCTAGGTGAATATAATTTGGCTACCCTCAGATCCCCACTTACTTCCATTTCTCTATACTCCTCATCTCCCAGGCAGTTCTGAAGCAGACATGATGGCGAACGTGGTCAAGGGCCGGGTTATACCGCCTTCTCGACCTGAGGGATCAGTTCACGGTTCTCACGTTTGAAGACTTGGAAACTAAATTCTCCCTTCCTTCTGGCCTGAGATTTCAATTTCAGAAAATATCCCATTCCTGTAGAGGCATTTTGGGATCCCTGCGTATCCCCGCTCTTACCCCCGTTTGAACGGATTTTGTACTCAGAGCCCTTCCTCAAAAGGCCTCATTACTGATATTTACCGAATTCTGATTTCCTTTGACTACCCAGTAGAATTTAAACACTCATATGTTAAAGTGGGAGGATTGGCTGCAAAGGGAGCTCTCCCAGAGGTCTGGAGATCTATTTGGAGACGGGCTGATATCAGCTCATCTTCCATATCATACAAGGAAAACCAGGCTGAAGATACTGATGTTTTGGTACCATACACCTTTTGTTCTGCATGCTATGAACCCAGAGATACCGGACCTCTGTTGGAGATGCTCCCAAGGTCATGCTACGCAGTTCCATATTTTCTGGTTCTGCTCTGCCCTGTCTCCATTTTGGTCACAGATACGCAGGGTCGCACAGACTTTTGGGGATAACCCTCCCCAATGATCCATCCATTTTCCTATTGAACGTGATTCCCACCAAGCTGAGAGGACCAGGTGCCAGGTTGCTACTTCACATCTGCTAAATGCCTTATAGCTTTACACTGGAAGCGTCCCTCCCCACCAGGGCTCTTGGATCTTACTACTAGACTAAAGGAAGTCAGATCCCTAGAATACTCAGTTGCCTTACAAAGAAACACCATGGACAAATTCCTGAAACATTGGTAAGCCTGGGACTCCCGTGAACGCTTGCTCACAGATCAGAGAGACTTTCTTGTTTGGTTTTATATCTTTATTTTCATGTACTTGCTGATTGGTTCAGATTCAATGTACATTTAAAACACTTTATAACATTGTTAACCTTTTACTTTGTGCAATACTATGTAACTGATGTAAAGTGTTCAATGTTTTAATCAAAAAGTAAAAAAAAAAAAAATTTTAAAAGTAGCCAAATGCTCTGAGCACTGCAGCTTCCTCCTGGGCCATGTGATGTCACTGTACATCAGTCACATGGCCTAGATGCAGCTTAAAACCATCTGTTAAAAAAAATGAAAATGCATGAATGAAATATGAAGTGTGTGCATGAGGCTCATCAATTACATCCCCTATCTTTAGCCATTTTCTTCAATATCTGAGTAAATTTCTTGTCTTCACAGGTAGCATGAAGGTGAACAAAGGATAAACCCCGAATGTCTGGCCCACATTATGTTGGCTGCCATTGGGCTTGCTTAATTTCAACTGCCTGATCCTTTCTTTCTTCCCTCTCCAGGTTCAGGACATCTGCATTTTCAGTCAAATAAGCGGTCAACATCTCTCTCATCCTTGTTAACCCTAAGCCTCAAACTGTATAAGAGGTGTTAACTGAAGTGTACTCTATGATTAAAGGGGTTGTCCGGGATAAAAATTTTAGGTAAAAAAAAACAATATCTCACCATATATGGTTAATTCAAGGTCCCCTGTTTTCCTGTATTTTTACAACATCTCCATTGCTCCTACGGTCCCCCACTGATTGTTTACATGTTTGTATTTGTGCAGTAACTTCCTGCCACACTGCCTTGTGGGTCCTAGGGCAGCTCAGCATTGCATCGTTTAGTTACCTCCTCCAACCCTCTCTTCATTTGCTCTGTATTATCTTGTGAGCCGGTGAAGTCACCGGACAAAAGGGGCAGGGCTTAGCAGTGTCTGTTGCTGCCTACAGACCGCCCTCCCTGCGCTCTGCATAATGTTTATGGCTGGCCGGTGACGTAACCTGACAAAAGGGGCGGGGCTTAGCAGCGTCTGTTGCAGCCTACAGACTGCGCTCTGCATAATGTCAGTGGCTGGCCGGTGATGTCACCGGCTCCCTGCAAAGCCGAACAAGAGGCTTCGCGCGGCACACAGGACGTCACTGCCAGGGTTGAAGAACTGCACTTCTGGTAATTAATTTTTTAATTAGAAAAAGGGGCATGGAAAAAAAAAAAAAAAAAAAAAAAAAAAAAAAGCATAAAGGGACTATTTAGAACAGTATGTTAATGAAAAAAAAAAAATTCCCCGGACAACCCCTTTTAAATAAGCCAGCACCTCATCTGCAGACAGCTGTTTCGAGGTGATTGCCCCTCAGTGCAGAGCAGAGATACTGGCTTAACTAGGCGAAAGGTCTGAATGGCCTACAAGTCTCCTCACGCTAATTAAGGCGCTCCCTCCCCAAGGAGAGATAGTACACCCCAAATCCTGATAGGCTTCTCACCCAGTTATGCCTGTACCCTCTGATCTGATGAGGAACAATCACCCCAAAACAGCTGTCTGCAGATGAGGTGCTGGCTTATTTCATATCCGACTCATGTCTCAAGGCCTGTTCATAGGCTTGAACACTGACTTACATCTGGTGGCATTAGAGGCAGAGCTTGTTAACTCATATCCCTTTCATCCCCTATAAAAAGGTAGAGACAGTCTTCTGCAGCTCACAATTGTGTGCATGCCATATAAAAATGGCAAAGTATGTTAGCTTCCGAGGGACTACACTTCGCGTCAATCAACTAGCTTCAGGCATTTCTTTGAATGTCAAAATTTGACAGTGTCAAGGCCTGCATCAGATTTATCAGTGCCACAGGCTGGATGATGTGGCACTGGGATATACAATAAATCTAACTTTATACCAATTATTGATTTGCTTAGTTTGAGACAGTTTTACACCAGAATGGTGGCACAATGCCCAGTGCAGTGTAGGCCATGCCCACTTTCCATTAAGCCAGGCTAGGAACAGATGCCTTTTAAAGCCTAGATGCAGAAAGTTTGGCCTTAATTCCAGAAATCTAGGCTCACATTAGCAAACGTGGGCAAACAGTTCTGGGATTTGGCCATGTACATAGTTTGCCAGATCCTGTTGATCACCAGTTCTTATTAAAAAAAAAAAAGAAAAAAAAACCCCTAACGTCATTGTGGTTCCTACTGCACAATGCCTTATTTTCCAGGGCAACCACAGTTCAAAAAAATAACGGATTTAAAAAGGGACATTGATAGACAAGATGGCTGACAGCGAAGATGGTGAGAGGTTCAGACTGCTAGGATTGCCAAGATTCCAATAATGGACCAGGTGATCACAATCAGTGCCATAATGATGGTGGTGGTAAGAGCTGGAAATTGTCTTGTGTGACTAATGGGACCAGCCACCTCATCACCAGAAAAAGAACAACTGCACAACTGAACTATTCAAACAACTGGATTGCAATAATTGTTTATTGAAGCCACTGTCCTCCATACCAACACCAATAGAAAAATCACTACAACACCAAAATCAGCAAATATTTTTGACACTGCAACAACATCGTCTGCACAATAATCATACTCCAGTTCCTTTGGCTTCATCCATGTCAATAGCGAAGATGCACCAACATCTACCCACTTCAGATGCAAGTAGTCTCTGGACCAGTTATGTTGATTGGTACCCAACAGAATTTGGCGCCTATCATAACTACAAACCATTCGCCAATGTCAATTACACAACTCATTCCAGTGGTGGATCTGAAGAAACTTAGTCCTGATACAGCAAATAGCCAGAGAATGTAGAGTATTTCCAGCTGCTGCCATAAATGGCTCCTCTGTGCAGCGTAGCCAGATCTGGTCACCCTGATAAAGTTGCAGAACGCTGGTTGCTGGCTGTCTCATGGTCTGGGGCTCCATCATTGGCATAGCAGAAACCATCACCTCCTCATTCTTCATCAGGTTCACATACAAAGGAACATTCACGGCCAGTTTTAACATGTGAAATATGAACCACGTAGGTGCCATTAACTGGACACATAAAACGCCCAACCTGGAAGTCAAAGGTATCCCCCAGATTGTTAAGCAACAGGTCAAACACTATCGGTTGATCTAGTGTGCCGGGGGCAAGTTAGAATGTTCTGGCTGCAGAGAAGGCTACCCTCATTTGTTGAGGGAGAGGGTACACGTGGACTGGTAGATGGTGGCAGCTTGGCTGCTAATGGACATATCAACAGAAATGTCATACTTGCGAGAGTCCCCCTGTCCAGAGTCTGTACTGTTGAAACTTTCCTCCATCTCTAGCTCCCCAAGCTGGATGAGTCATTCCAACCTGCAAGAAAGGCATAGTTTATAAGAAAATCCTATTTCTATACAGAATACAGTTTTGCCATTGAAATTACATACCTGTTAAATTACTGTCCCCTATTGAGAAGGATATTAGCTTAAGGGTTTACCCTTACCACTGGCAGTGTTACAGACAGACATTCCACAGGGGCAAGTATCACAAGTTTTGCAGCCAGGAGGTAATCCGTCTGCTTATTTAATATTAACAACTTACCAGCAAATACAGGAGATGAAATCACTTTAGCCAAACTGACACTTATTAGGCTCTCCATAACTGGTCCAGACTCTGCGGTACTCACCCCTTGAAGTCAAGCGGCCAGCCGGTGTGACAGAGCCTCTCTTATGGCAAGATGGGAGTTCACATCCTAGGAAGTTAAACACAGCATTGACTCACACAAGCCCAGGTCATATGTACCATAGACCATGCAACCTCAAATGGTGCCATGTAGAAAATGCACTCAGCTTATTCCAATGGATGACTACTTGGAGCCCTACAGACATGGGACTACTAATCTTCTGTCTTAGGGCATGTTTACACACTTAAAGTCTGCAGGAGCGAATTGGGAACTCAGTGGCTCCATGTTGCAGGCAGAGTCAAACCGGTAAAAGGTGTGGCTAAGCCAAGGAGGTGGGTTTTTTGTGGGACAATCTATAGATTTTATTGATAACATTTTGGAACATACTGTATGTCTTTGATCACATTTTATTCTTTTTTTGGGAGATTAACTGAAAAAAAGTGAATCCGCCATTATGATTTTTCTTCATTACAGCATTCACTGTACCAACTAAATATGCTTATATTTTAATAGTACAGGCATTTTCTGTTCAATAAAAATGCTTTATTGCTTACTTTTGTTTTTAATATGGGGAATTTTAATTTTTTTTTAATTTTTAAAAACTTCACTTACTTTAAACCTCCATAGGGGATTTAACATGTGATCATCTGATCACTTCTGCCATACACTGCAATTTTTCATTGCACCCTATAGGACATTTATTGCAGATCACAGACAATGCCACTGGGCACCTTCCCCAGCTGAACCAAACACAGCAGGAGAAGGAGCCTATACATGCTGCAGATTTTTTATAAATTGTACATTTCCATGTATATACACAGTGTATACTAGTGCATTACATAATTATAGTATATTATACAACATGCTATGTATGTAATCTATTAGTAATGTACTAGAATGTGTTTAATAATGCATTATATTACTAGTACATTAGATATGCATCATACAAAATATTTTACTTTGGTAACACATACCACCCCAGTCCACCACATCAGGCACCAGGGCAGCTGAAGGTCCAGTCAGCTGAGGCAGCAAGAGAGTTGGACATAGGAGGGAGGCGGAGCATCAACCTAGCTCTGCAGTGGAGTAAGCCAGTGGACACCATTGGCTACGTCCCAAGGTCATGTGATTCCCAACACTGGGAGCGTCAGGTCCTTCCTGGTCTTTACAGTATTAAATACTGTAGTAGACCTATCTTCTTGAAGACAAAGACACTGATGAGTCTAATGGAGCGTCAAATGGCCTACTGGGGACTTTCCCGGTGGAGTCTATGGCCAAGCTGCCCCTGAAAGTCTTGTGGAAAACAGGCATTTTCCACTGCAAAATCCTTCAAAAAGCTAATCGCTTTCCATTGAATTAAATTATTTTTCTGCTGTCAAATTTAGATCCACTTCTGAAGTTGCATGTTACTTTTTAGATGCTGATTCTTACTGGATTTTTTTTTTTTTTGGGGGGGGGCAGAGACACCTGCCCCCCAAACAACCCGTTTTTGGCTAGTAATTTGCTGCTATTTTTCCTCCCATTTAACTTAGCCTTTTAGAGCCAGGAAGCATTTTCCAACCCCATGAAACCCTTTCACTACATGTAGCTAGTCTTACCCGTGGTATATACTGGGTAACAGGATAGTCTCGCCCAGGGCAGGTTGCATAGCTTCCACCAGAGGGACACTGGGTTCCTCTATAGGTCTCAGGACCTAAAAAAAAAAAAAAAAAAAAAAAACACAGAAGCCAATTCTATTAAACAATATAAACCAAGTCATGTAAAAACACGGGAAGGTCTTTAGTTTTAAAGGAAAAAAAAAAAGAAAAAAATATAATAGTCCACTTGCCTTTAAAGCTTGTCTGGCAGCGATAGCCATTAGTCATTACGCGGGCTCCACGGCTGGTCCCTCTCACCATTCCACCTCTGTTACTCATGCATTGCTGGGGAATACGAGGCATGAGGTTGGGGGTGGATGTGTAACTAGGAACACTTCCATTGCTTACTGGAGGCATTCCAGAAGCATAGGGACTCCCTAAGATAGAAAAATGAAGTATGTTTTCATCTTAGGACAGCAATGCATGTCTAGCCTTTGCCTAGAAAGGCCATTCACATACCCACTAGTGGGTCCTGTACGAGAGAGTGCTGTTCACCATTCAGTTCTAGTAAGCCATGCGGAAGGGTCTGAGTACTTGCAGTGCTGAAAGTCTGCTGGTATTCTGGAGGATATGGTGGATCATCTTTAATTTCTTTACGAGCAGGAAAGGGTGGATTCACTTTAAAAACCTGAGGGACATAATGTGACATTTTGGAATACATTTTTTCAATAGATCAGGCAATTGTTGCCCATGGAAGTTTTGTTTCTACTGTTTTCTAACCATTTTGTTGCCCATTACCACCACTATATAGTTGTGCACAAAGACTGCCCATAATTCACGGAAAATGGGTCACATGACGTCAGCGCAATGTGGGAAATACAGCCTCCGCCCCCCCCCCTCCCACCGTATGTGTGATTTCACGCTGGAGGTAACTGGGAGCTGGTCGCTGTGTCTCGGACCTCATGCACCTGTTATTACCTATACCATAGTAGGGATAGCACTAGGTCCCGATGCCAACTGAGATAACTTGACGTAGTGCTCGGGCTCCGGTATGTCTTTGATATAAGGATATACTGGCGAAAGTCTCATTTTAACATCAGAGTGAGGGTTTAGCCATATATTGTCAACTGCATTTTCCGCTGTAGTGCACCATTTTCCGTGAATTGTTTTTCTATGTAGATTGTCACATCCGCACATTTGTCTACCCTGTGTAGGATGTTTTTGTGGTACATGTGGTCCGCTGCAGGCATCCTCCATTGTATGCATTTTTTGCTGGGGATTACGTTCGGCAGCGGGCCACATGTGCGGGATTTGCTCCCCCAGTTATATGCGCTACAGCATTGGGGTTTTGAGCATGTTCGCCATTTGAGACCACTTTTTTTCCGTGAGTTTGCAAAGACTGCCCATAGCAACAGCAGGCAAAACCGGTGGCACAAAGGTGGTGTTCTTGTATTAAAGGGGTTGTCCAAGTTATGAAAAAAAAAAAATTATATAGCACTGTAAATCTGATGGGTAGCAATATACAACTAAGTTCAGCAAGTTTTAGGCAAAAAAAAAAATTAAAAAAAAAAATATATTTCCTCATTTCCCTGGTTCTCTTCTGGCCTTTGTTTACATGCAGTAATAACAATCTCTGCCCCTCCCCCCTTCTCTGCAAAGGCAGTGAATATAAGTGCTGTGAGTACATGTCTGCCTGCTGGGATACTCAGCAGCACGTTGTATGTGTAGGACTACAAGTCCCAGCTGTACAATGACACTGCTGATACACAGGAAATTCTCCCTACCTGTTCTTGTGCAATACAATTCCTCTATAGCTCCTTGCCCAGCATTTGTCTCCTCTCACTGCTGCAGCTACTATTTGTTGTAAAGCCTTGAGCCCTCAGTGTGTTCTGGCTGAAGGGGTTAATGTTTTATCTGAAGAAACCCAGGGAGAGAGCAGATAGCAGGAGCCGGCAAAGATAGGGGCGTGGCCAGTGACGGCTTGTACAGACTGTTATCTGAACTCAGGCTTGTACACGAAACATCACAGACCAGGGAGATAAGGTGACACAGGTCATGTGACCCTCAGTCAACTGAGAAACCAGCAGCTTTAGAAACACAAAGTATATGGGAAAGTTGTTATACCCGACAAGTTAGAAACAAAGAACAAAAAAAATAAATAACTGACAACCCCTTTAAGAGTAGCACACCATAATATTCCCATTATGTGTTCATAGAACCTAGTTTACTGGGAGTAATGACCAGCACTATGTGAAGCTTCAAGCCACTACATGGAACAAAACTCACAGCCTGCATTCCTTGGAACGGAGAATTATGGGAGGAGACTGGGGAGCTCCTGGCAGACAGTGGGGTTCCTTCTCGTTTGAGCTGTAACAGTGGAACGTTGGTTGGAGTCTTAGGAGACTTGAGTTGCTCAGTTTGTAGAAGCACAGGAGTCTAGAATGACAAAGTATATAAGGCTAGCACACCTCCCCATGTAGGTGGTCTTTGGTTTTAACTGGTGGCTTAGATTTGATCAAACCAAAGAGCAATGTTCCTCAACTCCAGTCCTCAGGGTCCACCTGAAGTCATGATTTGAAGATATCCCACAGAATGAGTACCTGTGGCAAGTCCTGGGGCATTGATCCCAACTATCACCTGCTCAATATAGTGATCCCTCAAGATACAATGGCCTCAATATTTCCAGCATACAATGGTCTTTTCTGACCCATCCCAAGTTGAAACTAGACTCAACATACAAGGTCTCAGACTCAGATCCAACCAATCATGGTCACTTCTCTGGTAAACTCTCTGTATTAGGCTACTTTCACACTAACGGCAGCACGGAACCGGCGGGTTTAGAGCGCTCCAACCCACACGTGTCAAACACCATCTTACCTGTCCCAGCAGCTCCGGACACCACAGGAGGACGGCATGCACAATGGAAGGGAAGATTCCCCACAGCACCCCCTGCTGCAGGGAGGAGGGAGCTGTGGGAAAAGTGCAAGGTGAAGGAGCAGTCATGAACTCCATTGAAAGTCAATGGAGGATGGATCTGTTTACTATTGTGTCACACTGAACGGATCCGTCCCCATTGACTTGCATTGGGGGTCATTCTGGATCCGTCTCGGTATGGATGCCCAGACCGGAGAGCAAATTGCAGCATGTTGCGGTTTGCGCTCCGGAGACTAAAGAGAACTGAACGGAATGCATTTAGGAGCATTCCGTTCAGTTGTGTCCCCATTGACAATGAATAGGGACAAAACTGAAGTGTTTTATTCCGGTATTGAGCCCCTATGATGGAGCTCAATACCAGAATTTTTAAACGCTAGTGTGAAAGTACCCTTAGTTGCTAGTTAGCAGCTTCTCCTGACTGTTATATGTAAGAATTGTTTTATCTGTCTTAGTTATCAGCTTATTTTTCTTTTTTCTTAAATCTCTATTTTCTCTTATCTTGGGTGACAATTTGGGGCTTTGGAACTGATTACTCAACTTACAATGGTCTCAACATACAATGGTCATCCTGGAACCAGTTAATATTGTAGCTTGAGGGACCACTACTAAGGAAAGCCTGGAAAAAAAAAAAAAAAAAAAAAAAAAAAAAAAGTGGGCCCTAAGCACTGGAGTTGAACTCCGCAAGGACCCAAAAAGGTTTTGCTCTATTGCACAACTACAATTCCCATCATGCCAGGACAGAGTTTAGTTCAACAAGAGCACAGCAATAAAGCATTGAAATAAAATTAGGTAGAATGTTTAAAGGAAAGCTCACCTCCAAAATCAGATTCAAGGCAAGCATACTGCCATGTAGGGCAGGTTCCCTGAAACAACCATACGTTGGTGAAATTCTGTGCCTCTAAACACAAATATTTCAGGAACAGCATTTTTTGTGCTCTTTCGCCTCACCTATCCCAAAGGGACCTTAATTACGTGGTACAAATAGCTGTGCATGCTCATCCTCTCATTGGTTTCTTGGTGTACGTAGAAGTAACAAGAAGCACACTATGTGCAGGTCTGCTCTCATGAATGTAGATACCCAACAGCATAGGTAGGTTTAGAGTAGGACCTGCCTGACTGAAACCACCTTTGTGCTGGTAGATTTGCTTTGATAATATGTTGGCTGAGAGTTAGACTTTATATCAGAGTGAGGAGATACTCCATATATAATGTTTGCATCTATTGTGTTAGTGCTTTTCCTGTGATTTTTCTTTACCCCTTTCATGACCGGGCCCCCCAAAAAAAAGGCCTGAATGTCCAGGCAACTTTGTGATTTTGTTCACATGGTGGTTTAGGGACCCTAGTTTGTTTTTTGTTTTTTTTTTAGTTTGACTACCAAAATATTTTTTTTGTACTGACACTTAGGACTTATTAGAATTTTGTTTTAAAGGTTTTTTCCTTTAGGTTAAGTTTAACTATAGCCATTTCTTAAATATTAGGACAAAAATTGCAATTGGTTCCCTATTTTGTGACTTTCATATACAACGTGTATAGGTTTGAGCAAACGCTGTATCAATGGCTATTCAATGGTTTCTGTTAGTTTAATTTTTTTTACTTTTTGTATTTTTTTGTTTACTTATATTTTAATTTATTTTGGCACATTATGTCCTCTGGAGGAGACAGACTTCTTTTTTACCAGTTTCCACTGTAACTGGGGCATCCACAGGAGCCACAGTTACAGGGGGAAAATAGCCCCCTGTGGGGGTATTACACAAGCGGGGCTAATCAGCAGCTCTGCTCCTGCCCCAGACACCCCCCAGCAGTCACATGACCCCCCCCCCCCAGTAGTCACGTGACCACCAGGACAAACAGGGAAGCAGCTCTGCCTCTTCCCACTCTCCCCCCCCCCCCCTCCCCTGTACATTTATATACATGCTATCTGCATGGGTATTTGCAGATAGGAGGTATATAGCCAGTGTACAGTCAGGGAGGGGTTAATAAATGTAGCCATGCACAGCTGCATATTCATTACATTGTGCAGGATGTTTTGTATCTTTATGATTTGACAGACCACAAGAAGTCTGACGACTAAGATCACAATGCATTCTGGGTGTCATTTCCTGAGCATAGGGGTCTACCAGGAAATCCTTGAGGTGTAAATTGTCCAAGCGATTCCTGACTTCAAGCCTTTACAGCAAAGTTGAACAGGGCCATAAATACTTAAGCAACTCTTCCATAAAGCAATTGCTGTGGACAAGTCTCATCAGCTCAGACAATATATACTGCTACAGTATTTGATCAGGGAAAGAGAGGACTGTGCTGACCATTCTGTGAGTTTGACCTTTAGAGGAAGTACAGCTCTGAATTCAAGGATGCCATCTACAGGAAGGTGTTGACCTCTACAGCCAGGTCTACAAACTACAAATGGGCTGTGCCGATTTGCTAAGATAAGATCTTGGAGGTGTCCCAGGGATGGGCAATGACTGGGCTTATGGCTAGTAGAGGACTGCTCATTGATAGCTACTTAAGTACCTTCTGTACCCCTTACCTGTATGTTCCCTTTTAGTTGGTTGACCATTTCGAATATCCTGTAACATTAGTAAATCCCCTTTTAAGATTTAGTAGGCATTTGTTAATTTTAAGTTAACTGGCACCCCAAAGCTCAGCATATTATACAGTAACATGCTGTAAGCAAACTTACTGGGCTTCTCTCTGGAAGAGCCTCCGTTAGAGGAGTGTTTGGAACATAGATTGGCTCTGTAGTCAGTGTTTCCACTTTATGGGTCGGCGACACAGGAACCTACCATAAAAAGATGTGGAATTAACTTTCTTCATCTAGCATCCTTGCCCTCACCTGTATATCAAAAGAAGTTTCACGATTACCTTAATGGGGGAGCATACAGGTTCTGGAGAGTCATCTGGTTCTGTCAGAATGGGGCAATCTGGGTCAACTGCTGGTTCCATGGACTTTGACGAGATGGAAATCTTGAGACAGCAACATTCAGTAAAGAGAAATATATTATCTAGACACCTTCATATGAAGAGAAAATTTAATTATTGAGATCAGGTGTCAAAATGTTGCCAGTTTTTGGAAGTTGGTGGAAAGGATCATAGTGTCAGTGGGGTCTGCAGGTTCTAAGATCACATCCACTGACTTGTTGGCATGAACAATAACCCCTCTAGTGAATCCACACATAATACTGTAAAGCCTTACAGTGGGATGTTTAATACTGAGATGCCTCAGGTTAAGGCCATATTAGCAGGACACGATTTACCTTTTCAGTTGGCACTGTTGGTTCCTTCGGAACTTCAATGGTCTCAGAGAGAACTGTTGGAACTAGAAGGAATGGACTCCATGGTAAAAGATTAGAGCATATATAATGCAATGTAGTAACTTGCCAACTAACTACAAAACGGTACAACACAAGCGCAAGCTGATGTAGCCACTGCATAAATGAGCATATACCACTGGTGGTTGTACTACTGCACTTCCATTGCAGAGAAAATGGGCTTAATCTATTGTTCCCTGTTAACAGCCATTCAGGCCGAATGTAGGATTCCACACGTTAGATACACATGCCTTAGGCCCCATGCAGACGAACGTATATTTGCGGGTCCGCATTAGTGTTCAGCAGCGCTCGGAACACACGCTAGTCGGCCCCATTGAAAATGCCTATACTTGTCCGTGCGTATGGACAAGTATAGGACATGATTCAAAAGAGCCACAGCACGGAGCTAGCACCACAGAGGTGAATGGGGCCGCATCTATTCCGCAATTTTGCGGATAGATACGGCCCCATTCAATACGGTCGTGTGAATGGGGCCTTAGAGTCATAATTTCAACTACAGGCGTTTTGTTCAGCATCACTGACCTATCAGAGGCTTTGGAGAAGCTGCTTGTGGAGGTGGAAATTCACAATCCAACATAGAGTCCTGTAAAAAAAATAAAAATGGGTGAAGCCAAATTGCATATTACTTCAAGTCACCATAGTTCCCTAGGGGGGGGGGGGGGATCTCCAGGCTTATCTTACCTGCATGAAGTTATATGTGCCTTTGATCTGATCAATGAGATCCTCCAGTTTTTGTTTCCGCAGTTCTGGATCCTTAGGGAGAGTTGGCGAGTAGCAGTACTCGGCGGCTGGCTGAGAGGCCACACGGTGGGGCTGGGGGGCAGAGACATAATATTCAGTAGTCCAATGCTCAAAAAGGAGTGCTGAGGGCAAAACAGTGCGAGGCCTGAAGGGGCAATGTACTACCAAATATTGTTTTGCTTGGGGGCTTCCTTTAAGTAATAACCCAACAACTTCATGTACTTTACATCCCACCTGCTATTTATGAAATGCCTATGACAAGTCACCACACAACAGACCTGTGTGTTCACAGCTGTTGACATCTGGTCGATACAGATGGGTGCAGGGGTTTCCCTCTTCTTCACTGTAATCTGCACATTTGGGACAGGCAGCATCTTAGGATCCTAACAGAGGAGCATTACACAAGTCACTAAGACAGTTTTAATTTCTTTAAAGTTTCTAGGAAAACATGAAATAGGGCAACATATTAAATTTATGAGACTAAGAAGACCACAGTGGGCCCATCATACATAGTGTTAGTGTCCACACATCTGTGGTAGACCACTGGAGAGGTCAATAGAAACAGGTAGAAGACCAACTCTGAAACATTTACCTTCTGCAGGGTCATGGACTTCACTTCCTGCTGAGGCTTTAGGGCCCGCTCACGTCTCTAAGGTAGGAAGGGAAAGGGAAGGTTAAAATAAAAAAAATTTACACAAAGTTCCTGGCCCACAAACTCTTTCTTGGAGGACTGCAGTAGTATAAATGCAATTGATAGAGCAGAGATACCCCATGTATGCCATCACTAGATTCACCATGACTACCCCACATTAGAAGTTCAATTTTATCCAAATACAGACATTACAGGATGGGGATGAGGAATTATTCTAAAGAGTTATGAAGGCATAGTTGCAATATTTTCCTTTATGAGCTTGCCTTCTAAATCATACCATTTTTACTTATCATTTAAAGGCTGTAACAGCCAATTGTTGGGAAGGAAGTGCTTTCACAGTCAGCTGCTTGTTCAGTGAAGACAAGGGATAGCGATTGAGATTAGTGTTGTGTGAACTTGTGTTTTTAAGTTCAGCATACAAAGTTTGGGTTATCCAAGAATTCTGTTATGGATTCCACTTCCACGGACCATAATGAATTCTATAACAGCATGCACCACGGAAGCCTATAAGAGGTATTCCATCATAATAGAAGTCTATGCCCAGCATAGACTAGATAACCTGAACCTTGTACGCCGAACTTGAAAACACAAGTCTGCTCAACACTAATTGCAATTGTTCGTCAACTTACAGCTGCATACTTTCTGGCAGCAGATCACAGTTTAGCCAGCACAATCTGCTACCCAGAAATAACTGGTATGCCTGCACAAACAGGATCACTGGATGAAGAAGAGTTTCTCTCAGTGATCAACATGTTTAGACTAGCAGATTCTCGGGGACAAGCATTCACAGGAATGTTAGTTTCCAATAATCTGCCTGAATATCGGGCAGTGTAAATCCACCTTTAGAAGGAACCCCCACCCATGGTGCACTGCAGCATTTTTCTTTAGTCAAACTAGGTGCTAAGTGACATTCAGATGCCAACTGTTCTCCAACCTACAGACACCCATATCACAATGTTGCATCAGGAAGCTGGAGAAATCATGGCATGCCCCACCAGCCAGAAAGGAATCAGCAGGACTACATTACCTCCTTTGGTGGCTCCAGGTCACACTTCTTAGGTTGAAGGGCTGCAGGCTGAGGGGCACTTGTAGCTTCCAGGGCTTACTCAGCGTCACTAATGTTGCTGGAGGTTGCCACCTCTTTGGTGGCTCTTGTAGCTTTACATTAGCAGCTATGGCCCAGGGTTTTATTGCCTCTGGTTTCATGCATTTTACTTGCACTGAATTCATCATCTCTGCAGCTTTAGACATTTTCTCAACATTTGGCACACAATGCCTGATTGAAAGCTACAAAGTAAATAAAATGAGTAGTTCAACAGTAAAGCAACCAAAGACTGAATCAGCACTTCTCCCAAGACACTGGAAGATCCTGTTAATGTGAAGACCAAAAAAAAAAAAAAAGCCCCCGAAGTTGTTTATAGCCTTTAATGGAGAATGTACACAATATACATTCATCTCAGCACTATTACCTCTTTGGGAGGAAGAGAGTCCAATGTCACAGGTTCCTTAGAAGGCTCTGAAAGGGAAGGAAACCATTACATCAATTTATAACATTCACTTCAGGTTCTCTAGTAACAGTAGTATACCACTAGAACACATCCTTGATCAGTGGGGGAATATTTCAAACCCTGCATGCTACTAAAATGACAGATTTAATACTACACCAATAGCCACCAAAACGTTACAATCAGTAACGGGGATACTCAACAGTTTTCATAAATCTCCACAAAAACAGGAGTATAGCCACTTGCCCCTTTAAAATCAATTTCATATACACTCACCGGCCACTTTATTGGGTACACCATGCTAGTAACGGGTTGGACCCCCTTTTGCCTTCAGAACTGCCTCAATTCTTCATGGCATAGATTCAACAAGGTGCTGGAAGCATTCCTCAGAGATTTTGGTCCATATTGACATGATGGCATCACACAGTTGCCGCAGATTTGTCGGCTGCACATCCATGATGCGAATCTCCCGTTCCACCACATCCCAAAGATGCTCTATTGGATTGAGATCTGGTGACTGTGGAGGCCATTTGAGTACAGTGAACTCATTGTCATGTTCAAGAAACCAGTCTGAGATGATTCCAGCTTTATGACATGGCGCATTATCCTGCTGAAAGTAGCCATCAGATGTTGGGTACATTGTGGTCATAAAGGGATGGACATGGTCAGCAACAATACTCAGGTAGGCTGTGGTGTTGCAACGATGCTCAATTGGTACCAAGGGACCCAAAGAGTGCCAAGAAAATATTCCCCACACCATGACACCACCACCACCAGCTTGAACCGTTGATACAAGGCAGGATGGATCCATGCTTTCATGTTGTTGACGCCAAATTCTGACCCTACCATCCGAATGTCGCAGCAGAAATCGAGACTCATCAGACCAGGCAACGTTTTTTCCAATCTTCTACTGTCCAATTTCGATGAGCTTGTGCAAATTGTAGCATCAGTTTCCTGTTCTTAGCTGAAAGGAGTGGCACCCGGTGTGGTCTTCTGCTGCTGTACCCCATCTGCCTCAAAGTTCGACGTACTGTGCGTTCAGAGATGCTCTTCTGCCTACCTTGGTTGTAACGGGTGGCAATTTGAGTCACTGTTGCCTTTCTATCAGCTCGAACCAGTCTGCCCATTCTCCTCTGACCTCTGGCATCAACAAGGCATTTCCGCCCACAGAACTGCCGCTCACTGGATGTTTTTTCTTTTCGGACCATTCTCTGTAAACCCTAGAGATGGTTGTGCGTGAAAATCCCAGTAGATCAGAAGTTTCTGAAATACTCAGACCAGCCCTTCTGGCACCAACAACCATGCCACGTTCAAAGGCCCTCAAATCACCTTTCTTCCCCATACTGATGCTCGGTTTGAACTGCAGGAGATTGTCTTGACCATGTCTACATGCCTAAATGCACTGAGTTGCCGCCATGTGATTGGCTGATTAGAAATTAAGTGTTAACGAGCAGTTGGACAGGTGTACCTAATAAAGTGGCCGGTGAGTGTATATATATATATATATATATATATATAATAAACGCCAATTTGACACTCGCTAAGTGAAACTATAGCCTGCAGTGGATATCACTAGCTATGCATAAACCTAGCTAGAGGCAGTACGCAGGAGGATGATGCATCAAGTACTAAATCACCAAACCTGTGCCTAGGTAAATGCTGTCATCACCACTGAAATGCTGTACGGGCTAAGTATAATACATAATGAACATATAAAATATTATTCATAAGAAGTCAAACATACCCTATATGAACACGAGTGTCCGCTGGCGTTCCCTCTACGCGCATCTTGCTTCGTCAGGAGGAGAGGCCAGGGAGTATTGTGGGATGGGTTTTAAAAGTCATGGCAACCAGTGGAAAGCAGTGTTTGCCTACATGTGACTAATCCAGTGCGAAGCCTTATTAGCGCTTGCCTCAATCACTGAGCTCACGAGATGGCTACTTCCGCCCTCCCTCCGAGGCCGACGCCGAGAAGGGCAACGTCACCATTACGTAGTGCGTTGCCTGTTCTCGGCGCCCAGCCTCTAGCGGTGGGACGATGGAAGGGCGGTGAGTCTCATATCAGCAAGCGCACCGGACTGCATAGTGCTAATATATTTCTATGCTATAAATGAAATGTGATGGGTGAATATAAATATCAATTACTAAAAATGTGATAGTGGATAAGAAAAAGTGCCAAAACAATTAATCATGTGAATACAATTGTGTGAACACAAATTAGATTAAATACACCAATAAAAATATATAAAAAGCATAAGAATTTTATCTTATGCTTTTTATATATTTTTATTGGTGTATTTAATCTAATTTATTTGTGTTCACACAATTGTATTCACATGATTAATTGTTTTGGCACTTTTTCTTATCCACTATCACATATCACATTTTTAGTAATTGATATTTATATTCACCCATCACATTTCATTTATAGCATAGAAATATATTAGCACTATGCAGTCCGGTGCACTTGCTGATGCGCTTGCTGATATGAGACTCACCGCCCTTCCATCGTCCCACCGCTAGAGGCTGGGCGCCGAGAACAGGCAACGCACTACGTAATGGTGACGTTGCCCTTCTCGGCGTCGGCCTCGGAGGGAGGGCGGAAGTAGCCATCTCGTGAGCTCAGTGATTGAGGCAAGCGCTAATCAGGCTTCGCACTGGATTAGTCACATGTAGGCAAACACGGCTTTCCACTGGTTGCCATGACTTTTAAAACCCATCCCACAATACTCCCTGGCCTCTCCTCCTGACGAAGCGAGATACACGAAACGCGCGTAGAGGGGACGCCAGCGGACACTCGTGTTCATATAGGGTATGTTTGACTTCTTATGAATAATATTTTATATGTTCATTATGTATTATACTTAGCCCGTACAGCATTTCAGTGGTGATGACAGCATTTACCTAGGCACAGGTTTGGTGATTTAGTACTTGATGCATCATCCTCCTGCGTACTGCCTCTAGCTAGGTTTATGCATAGCTAGTGATATCCACTGCAGGCTATAGTTTCACTTAGCGAGTGTCAAATTGGCGTTTATTAGTGTATATATATATATATATATATATATATATAGCGCAATTGTATTTGTCAATAAAAGAAATTGATTTTAAAGGGGCAAGTGGCTATACTCTTGTTGTTTTTGTGGAGATTTATAAAATGACAGATTTGCACATTTTTCCAAAAACGTACTGGATTTATGACACCCAGGGCTTAGCGAGAGGAGGAACAGCTCCCACTACACCGACTTCAGAAGTTATATTTCTGTAGTTACCTGGTTCAGCTTTAGATACTTTTCTGGTTTCAGTGTTTGGAGGTTTTTCAAGCAACGTTTCTGGCTCCTTAGGAGGAGGATCAGGGACACTTTCAAAATACCCACAATCCAGCATCCTGGCCACCAGATCCTTCAGGTACTTGTCTAAGTTACATATACAAGAGTTACTGAAGGCTACAGGAATGTCACTTTATATTCAAAATCTACAATTTTCATGTAACCAGGCTACATGTTAGAAGTCTATATATCCTTCTCTTATTGTCTATCCAGTATGAAGTACAGTACTAGCAAAACTTGAGGTCTACTCACAGTTTGTTCCTGCCACTGTTTTTTCATTGCCTTCCAATAGGTTCCACAGGTAGACCGACAACTGATCCATCTCATCTTCAAGACTGGAGAACAAGTGAAGACCAAAGAAAAGTCATGATGGGGGGGGGGGGGGGGGGGATTCTTGAGTCTGCCATTTTTATAGTATGCTGGGGGAAAGCTGGGGTGACAACCAACATTCCAACAGCTTTTCTAGAGAACTGAGAAGTATATCTGCTACCCTCTCCAAATGTATACTGCATAAGTAGGCACTTGCTGTTCAGAAGTCTAGGAAAGCTATGCATTTAAGAGATGTGCATGAGAACAATTCAAATTTGCTGGAGACCTAAAAAAGGACAGTTGATTTTAAATAAAAGTTCAGAACAAAATGTTCGAGGAAAAAATACTTGGCATAAGACCTTCCCCTGAATCATGCCGTTTTCTTGAAATCAGCAATTCTTAGGATAGATTATAAGATCACCTATCATACCAGTTTCCAGTAGGTGGCCTGACTCCACCACTGGAAGAGGTGGAGTCAGGCCACCTACTGGTTGAAGAGGAGCTGGGGAACCCCTTTGAGGCAAAACACCTTTGGCTGTGTCTAATTGCCTGGAAGACAAAGGGATCCGACATTGAAATTCAGAGACTGTCAGCTGATCCCGCTGAAGACTACAGCCAACAAATGAGCTGTCTGATGGACCTGTATAATTATACAGGTCATTTATCACTAACGAGTGTTGCTATGAATGCTTGTTCTCTGGAATATCGTTCAGTCGAATAGGGCCTTCAAGAAAGCACTCCTACAAAATTTGTGGGAGTGCTTCTAAGTTTACTCCAGCTTAGTAAATCTGTATGTACTCTTTAAACTGCTACCTTCTGTAACGTTACTCGTTCTTCTGAATAAAGTTTGACCATAAAGTTCAGTAACTACACTTTATCCCGTACAGACCCTGAATTAATACCTTTACATGGGCCAATGATTGTTCCCAATATATGGATAAGCGATCATTAGTTCCCATATATTCTTTGTCGGCTAGAAGTGGACACATTTTTACACATGGCGATCTGCTGCGCCACAAGTGGTCATCACTGAGTGTTTGGCTCATTTGTCAAGTTATACCATTTAGATGGGTCAATTGGGGGGGGGGGGCATATAGGTCCTCAGCCTGGGCAAGAGGACCTATATACTCCCACTTCTGTATAGTTAGATCTGTTTTAATTAGTATGGTCAGCTCCTAACAGATTATGTTGGAAGAAAAAGAGCATCAGGCAAATTAATCTATCAATCCTTTTGTTCTTACGGGGATTTAACCACTTCAAGTCTGCCCATTGACTATAAACGTCCTTCAGCTTTGCCCCCTGTGTGCAGCACCTGTACATAGAAGCTCCATGACTCAGCTGCCTCCTGACAGCCAAGAACATGGAGCTTTAACCTGAGAACTTTTTTCCTGGCCTACAGGCTTTTGATCACTCTGACAAGCTGTCAAAGCGATCACAAATGCTTGTACTATCTCCCTCTCATTACTGCCGGTCACAGCAGTTTACAACTACATATTGGGCGTTTTTGCGAGCTTCAGAATCAGGAAAATATTCAGGTTTGATTTGCTGTTTACCCTTGCTATCTTATGGGAAAAATGAATTAAAAATTGAAAATCTGCGAAATATATTTTTAAATTTCACCTTCCTTCTGTTTTAATTCTTGTGGGAAATCTAAAGGGTTAACAAACTTTGTAAAGTCAGTTTTGATTACATTGGGGGCTGTAGTTTCTAAAATATGTTCATTTATGGGAGGTTTCTGTTATTTAAGTCACTTTAGAACTGCAAAGGTCCTTTAAAATTAACTATTGGAAATTTATGAAAATCTTAAAAATTACATCTAAAATTTGAAGCCTTCTAATGTCCTAAAAAAATTAAAGTTTCATTTCCAAAATTATGCCAACATAAAGTGGACATATGGTGAATGTTGATTACTAAATTTTATTAGATATCCCTATGCAACTTAAGCAGAGAAATTCATATTTAAAAAAAAAATTGTGATTTTTCAAAATTCAGTAAATTTTGATTTTTTATAAATAAAGGTAAAACATATTGACTCAAATTTACCATTAACATGAAGTACAATGTGTCATGAGAAAACAATCTCTGAATGGCTTGGATAAGTAAAAGCGTTCCAAAGTTATTACCACATGAAGTGACACTTGTCAGATTTGCAAAATTAGGCCTGGTCTTGAAGTGGTTAAGCCACTATTATTCAAAAACACATGTACATCTTAGCACAACGTGTATAAGGGAGTCAGGAGGAATAGCTCTTGAAGACATAGAAGGGACCTAAAGGCACCTTCTATAAAACTAATGAATAAGCAAAGATCAAAAGAAGCCACTCTTGCCCAATAGACCCATTTACATGCCATCTGAAAGTGGATGAACAATTGTTCATTCCAAGGATTTCAGGGGCAACATGACATGCCATCAGCTTTGATCAGTCATCACATCTGGTAAATGTGCCCAGATTGATTAAGTGTAGCAATCATCCTACAATATGGGGATTACTAGTTACATACCAGTCAGAATGTAATCAGGTGTGCAGCAGACAGCTGTGTTCGTGGATGGAAAGTTCCCGGTCAGCGTGTGATAGAATTTCAGCTCTCACTTCATTGAAATTTTTTTTATTCTGTAACTCAAGTGCAGTCATTCTGTCTCCCCACTTACCTGCTCAGGTGGCATGGCTAAAGCAGCAAGAATTTGACAAAATGCTGTCAAAGTGAGCCAGCTGATAAGTGGCATACAAAAAAAAAAAAAAAAAAAAAGTGGAGAGTCTTCAGATTGGACAAATTTACAAGGTCTGTATTTAAAGGCCCTTTTAGACGGGCCAATTCTCCCTGCCCGAGCGCCGATCAGCGATATCGGCGCTCGGGCAGGGAGCCTTTACACGGCCCGACGAATCGAGCGCCGGGCCGCACGAGTGATCGCTGTATCGCTCGTGCGGCCGGGAAGCTCCATACTGTCAGGCGCACATCGCCTGTTTACACAGGGCGATGTGCGCCCGACAGATTGGATCTTTTGTAGAAACCAAAAGATCCAATCAGCCGACGAACGAGCGTTTTTGCTCGTTCGTCGGCTGATTAGGGCCACTTTTACACGGGCCGATTATCGGCACTAGCGTTCCTAGGAACGATTTTTCGGCCGATAATCGGCCCGTGTAAAAGGACCTTTAGACTGAATTACATATCAATTGAGCCTTTATTACATCCTGTAGTATACTCCAGAGCTGCAACAGTCCTTTTGGCTCCGGTGATGTCACACCATGACATCACCACAGTTTGCGGTGGCTTCATGCTCCCCTCACAACCATTTGACATGCACCATTTGACATACAACAGCTCCTGGACACTTTGGAGACATGACCATACCACTGGTTCCCTGACCAATCTAATGCCAAGTTGTTAGCATACTCAATATGAAGACTAGAGGGGACCAGCTACTGTACAAGATGTCACCCCACACCTGTAATCCCAGGAAGAGGACCATACAACATTCCCTTGTCAATACCTCTTCATGGCATTGCCCAAATAGTCTACAGATCAATCTCCAGCTATCATTGTGTCCGATACACACATCGGACTCATCGCTACGCTAAAGATTAAACCTCCATTGTCGTCTTGCAAGGCACCATGACTGATTGCATTGGCCTGAGGTCAATGGGACATCTGTAGCCGGATATCTGGCTTTTTGCCCAGCCCAATTTCATTTAAATGCCTTCTGATGGTTTGCCGCTCTAGGCTTGGGACATGATGTCCAGTTTCATTTGCAGTACACTCCAGTCAGATCTGTCTGTAAAGAGGTTAGTCTCTGTGCACCTCTAGTCATTCCACATTAACGTTGTGTCCTAGTGGTTGGGAGAAAAAAAAAAAAAAAAAAACACACTGAACAGTACCAACATCCCAGTCAAGGTATGTAGTGATAAACCAAGATCTCCGTTCAAGGGTTCCCCCTCCCCCACAGTTTGCAAGAAGCTGCAATAACTGGCACATCAACGAACAGGAGGCATCACAATCATCCCACAGATCTTGATCCGATTTCAGGTTTCATGTGGCTAAAAAAACCTTGGTTTAAAGTTTGGCTTTTATGCCCCTTCCTCGATTTAGACAACCTTATGGCTTGTTTTTTTGCAGTTTCAATGCTGAGGGGTGTTTAGCCTAAGCCTTAAAATTCAGGGAGCAGTTTTGTCTACATCAGATGAATGTACAAGGCTTGATAGAAGCACTTCTCAGAGCAAGCTCTGAGTGGACACTTAGCAAGCAAGGCATTCTGGGAGATTTCAGCTCTGAAGGCAAAAGAGCAAGTGAAGGTCTGGAGTACAAAACAGGATGCAACTCTGGATCTGTATAAGTAATGTAGGAAAACTGACTCAAATTTTAATAACTAAAATAAAGTTGACAGTAACGTGTATTTTACCACCTCACCTCATGTGTTTAAACCTCTGGTGACAAATTAGTTTGGCAAACTTTGAGAGACTGTCCAGCTCCTTGGAGGTGATGTACATGGCCCCGTTTAACCCATCTTTAAAGTCCTGCTGCACGTGATCCTGACAGAACGACTGCAACAAGTACTGGACCTGCAGCACTGTACGCAGGCGCTTTTTCTCTGCTTCAGTCTTCTGCATGTGCTCACGTCTGAAGGCCTTCTTCTGAGCCTTTATTAACTGGAGAAAGTGTTAATTATATACAAAGTTGACAATTAGCAGCAAGTATCAGGTAATGGAGGGCCCTCAACGTATTGGTATGCTCTGAGCTCTAAACAGCAGCATATGCAATGCTACAATAAAGCCCCAGATGTGTCAGAACTCAGTTATGAGTATTCCCAGTCACAGGTCATCAGTGAGGAGCAGTGGACCAAGCATTTGAGGGGGCAATGGGGTCATCTGAGTGTTCCCTATTAAGATAATATGTAGTCAAGTCCCAGCCCACCACTTCTCCATGTCAAACTTACATCTTGGCTTAGAGCTGTAAAGACTTTTTGCAATTCTTTGGCAAAATCCAGATTATGAATGACCGCCTCAAACTTTTCAACCGCCTCCTACAAGTAAAGCAATGATCTATGAAAACCCTAGAGTTTCTTTAGGACACTGGACAACAACCTGTCGTTCTCTGGCTGTTGTGAAACTACAGGTCCCAGGCCTTATAGGTGCACAACAGTTAAATAGCCTCAGATTGTGGTCTACCATTGTGAAGCAATCTGAGCTTCAATGACTACACAGTAAAAACGAGTTCCAACTTAATTATCACGGGAATGGAGGGGGGGGGCAGGGGGGGGGGGGGGGGAGTTTAGCCAACAGCAGGCCGTGATGGGGACAAGCTACATAGCATTGCAGGTGACACTAGGGAGGCTCGTACCTATCACAGCCTGCTTTTGGCAGCTCCCCCTGTGGAGCATGGCAAGTATAACCTATGAGGGGCTAGGATAACCCTTTTAAAGGAGAACCAGGTTTTTTTTCTCCATGGTGGCTCCCCCATTTGTAAACTACATCAGGGATAGGGTACTTAAAACAACCAGTAAGGTAAGTTACTGAAGTAAAATTTCCTTGGGGGTCAAACATGTTAAATTGTTGCCACTAGCCTTGCCTGCAATAGTAAGGACAGTTGGCAACACTGACATGACTGCAGAATCACACTACACAGCTGGACTGGAGTTTGTTGCCCCAGAAAAAGGTCTGAATATTGCAAACAGTAGGTGGTCTCCAATGAAGGCCAAGATACGCACCAGCTGGTCCTGATTCAGCGCCTCCCCATTTCTTAGACGTTCTCTGTAATCTTCTAGTTTTACCTAAAAGTGGGGGATAGAACGTTACTGGTGTAGCATCTGTCAGCAGATTTGTACCTACACAACTGGCTGACCTGTTACATGTTCACTTGGCAGGTGAAGACATCTGTGTTGGTCCCATGTTAATCTGTGCCCGCATTGCCGAAAAATATTGGATTACACTTGCCGGTAATTGCTTTTTTATGAGCCAAGGGCCGCACCCTTGGGAGACTGCCTCCCATCCAGACGAGAGAACTGGAACTTTTATGAAGCACTTTAAAACAGGGGCCCCTAGAATAAGTTCTCACTATTAACTGATGTATCTTATCTTTGCTATATATCCCCCCCTCCCCATCTATCCACACATACATATTCAAAATATTAATTCTAGGGAGGTATAGCTGCCTGCAACACCTTTCTTCCAAAGGACAAAAGGTCATTGTAGCTCAGATGTAACCTATAGTGTCTGAAAAAAGTACTAGGGGGCCTCCATGTGGCAGCTCTACAATTTTTGTATGGATCTAGTGGAGTGAGCTCCAAACAATATTTAGAAAGGCTTCTTAACATCTAGAAAATGCAGTTTTGCTTTTGTCATTTTTCAGGACCCTGACAGATGGTAAAATGATCTCAGAAGGATTAAACAACCTTAGGCCTCATGCACACAGCCGTTGCATGCATTGGGGACCGCAATTTGTATCCTAGCGATATGCCCCCATTGTCTAAGATGGGAATAACCCTTTAAGTCAAAGTGGAGAGGACACAGCAGTTGCAGAGAGCTCAGACCGACTAGGTGTAGTGGGAATACCTCCATTGCTTCTAGAGGCTCATTTGCATATATTAAAACATTTTCGTTTGCCAAGCACAACAGGTCAGCCAATTTCATAGGTACAAATCTGCTAACAGATGCCCTTTAACATGGCTAACCACACTGACTTTCCCACTAAAGTGCGTAAAAAGGGACACTACAAACGGTTTCTGCATAGCCATGTCATTATGTATGGTACAAGAATGATTGTAACTTATAAGAAAACCTTTATGGCTGAGTGTTGTAATAATCCTTGTCACCACAAGATGGTGCTAATATGCCTTCTATATAAGGCCTAGCAACAGGTTAGAACAAGTGGTCTTTTTCTAGATGTGAGGAGAGAAGTCAAAGGAGAAGCAACTAAAGTCAATAGCAGGAGGAGAGTAGGAGCAGTCATCCAGCTTGAGGCTGCCATTTTCCCTGACTCTGGCCAAGTCAGGATTCCATGATGGCATTTACGATTTCTAAGCCGCTAGTATCTGAGCAAATAACTGGATAAAGCGAGCCTGACTGAGGTGAACACCATTCTAATGGTTATTGAAGTTTGTCAGCACTGATATGATCAGGAGAAGCTTTATGCACCTGGATGCGGACTTTACAACCAGGTACAAGTTGTATTTTTCCCCAATGCCAACCCTCAGGGAAGTGTGGATTTTTCATAGAAATAGCAACAGCATCCATGGGAGTAATGTATCTGAAATACTAATTCCTGCCATGGCAGATAACTGCCTTAAAATATTTTAGAGATATACAGTAATCATCCAGAGCTAGATCTAGTGCAAGTGGATTGACATAAGAAAGAAAAGAATGTAACAGGATTTAAAGTAAAGCAGTACTTTATTGAAATATCTATGTGAAGAGGAATTATTACAGCACCAGTCAGCCAGTGTTGGAGGATTGATTAACAGCATTGAAATAACTGTAAACTGCACTTATGAGGAAAATTGCCTCAGGGCAAAAGTAAAGTTTATTTTTCCAACTTTAAACTGCCTCATCATTGATACTAAGGGTGTGTCTACCTTAAAAGACACTGGCGTCACAACAAACCAGGACCCTGATGACTGACAGTAAAAATTGTCATGAAGGGCACCTCGCCTCACCATCCGGAGGAGTCCTGCGTACAGAGAGTGCCCCGAGGGAAGTCGTGTCCACCCTCCACACAACTGCACATTGGCCCAGGGAAGATTCAACTAACCGTGAGTAAAACCACCGGCTACACCGTGTACACTGACAAATTCCCTAAACTCACACACCTCCCTGTGGCTGGACCAAAGTGGCAAGAAGAAAGATTTAAAAAGGGGGTCTTGGCACTCAGACCTCCACCGAAAACAACTTTGACAAATCATAAAGTGTGATAAGTCAACGTCCCTTTAAGTTCAGTTCCAGTTTCTCTTAATAAACCCCTTATGCTCTCTAAACAAGTCTCCCCCTTATAATCTGAGCAATCTTGGTCTGTTACACCCGCCTCTACCTTTTTTTTCTCAATGTTGCGGATCTTATTTTTCAAGCTGATGAAGCCGTTCTCTATGTACGTCTCATAGACCTGGAGTGGAGTCGCAGTAGAGGACAGGGAAGACTGTAGCGAACCGAGACCCCCAGACTGGTGCTTGGGGTCACCCATGATGAGAGACAGCTGACCATTACCACCAGGACTGGATGGCGAGAGCTGAACCATTGTTCAGGATTAGCCTGGGGGGAAAAAATTAAGTTTATTATAGTTTGACCACAGGCTTTAAACCACTACAACCCCCACTTGGTAGCTTCCAATACATTCTGGGAGTTGTAGTTTTGCAACAGAGCCACAGGCATTTAGTCAGAAGCTGGCTCTGGATTTGTATGTTTGACAACACATAAGAGGCCGTAATTCTGTGACTCTTCAATGTAGTATCAGGCAGGAGTGTAATAAGTAACCATGGGGCCCCAAAACAAAATCTAGAATGCGGCCCTATTCCACCATGACTCGCAGCAACATTTTCTGAAAAACCTATGATCGGTCTCCCTAATGCACAAGGATAATACACACACTGATATAGTCAAGGTAGTGCACATAGTAATGTTACAGTACAGGGATAATGTACATAGCCTTGTCACAACCCTGAAATTATGCAAGCTGACATCACCATGCAAATATAAAGCACGTATTATGCCCTAGTACAGGACTATAGTGATCTCAGCACAAAAAAGTAATGGGTGAACAGAAGGGAAAATGCAGACAGATGTAACCTTGAGGCTCCATAGTCGGTCATATTAGAATTTCCATGGCACATAGAATATATACTTAAAGGGGTTGTCTGGGTTCAGAGCTGAACCCTTAATTTCACCCAGGCAGCCTGCCTGATGTTAGCATATCATGCTCCGATGACCTCCCTTGCCCTGCGCTGGATTGCGCAGGGCAAGGGCTCTTTTGTTCACAAATACACACTGAAGCCTCAGCCCGGCAGCGTATTCGGTGATGTCACTGGCTCTGTTGGGCCGGCTTTAGCACCAAAGCCGGCCTATCAGTGCCGGTGACGTCACCGAATACACTGCCAGTATGTCACAGGAACTGTGCAAAATGCCTTTGCCCTGAGCGATTTAGCACAGGGCAAAGGAGGGCATCGGAGCATGATATGCTAACATCAGGCAGGCTGCCTGGGTGAAATTAAGGGTGTCTGGGTTCAGCTCTGAACCCGGACAACCCCTTTAACCGCACCTTATGCCTGGGTGAAAATAGGTCGCCTTACATGTCAATTTTAGTCTGGCTGCCTCTCGGCATATTTGCCGTGCTGCGGCTGGAACTCCGGCCCCGTCCCCATTATAGTGAATAGGGCCTGAGCGTAGTTCCAGCCGCACACATGCACTAGTGGCAGCACGGAACAGCCTGCCACTAGTGTGAAAGTAGCCTAATCAGCGGCTCCTTTACACCAATAGATTCTCTACACTATTCATCCAAACACTTGTTACTGATAATCTGATCAAGATAGCCGAGCACTATACTCTCCACTTCTCGTGATCAGTGGGCGTTCCAGTGGAAGGACAGCCCATGTAACCAATTGTTAACACCTATCCTGTGAGGATAGGATATCTTTCCATAACACACCTAAGTTTACATAGCAAAAATCAGTGCATGTAAGTCAGCAGCAGTTTACTAGCTGAAAACAGTATTTGATTTCTCCGCTTCCCCATTGACTTGTTAGAAGCAGATTTGATCGTGGATTTGCACAAGGTGGAGTTAAAAGTGGGTTTCCCCATCACAGACAACAGAGGCATATCGCTAGGAACCCACACCTATGCCAAGAACAGAGCAGGGAAAGGTGGTGAAGGGCGCACTGCGCATGCAGAGCCATCATCCATTCGTTTCTATGGGGCAAAAATAGCCGAATGCTGGAAAGGCCATTTCCGTCAGCACCATAGAAATAAATGGGAGCCATCGCTATGCAACCACAGTGTGCTCCCATTTACTTGTATGGAGAGACCGCGGGGTCCTCCAGCAACCACTCCCGGCGTAGGAGGTGGGATCTGCACCTATCAGACAATGTGGGCCTTATCCTAGCAATATGCCCTCATTGTCAGTGATGGGAATACCGCTTTACATCAAAGTCAATGGGAAAACTGTTGGAGTTTTGGTTGTGGATTTAGCAGCTGAAGAACACCCATTTTCTGCTGCTGATTCAGCAGCAGATTTTAGCTGTGTGAACATACCCTAAACTGGTTTTCTGGCCACACATGATGGGTAGATGTTACATAAAAAGCAACAGCTTAATAATGGAAGCCACATTCACATTAGCAGAATCTGGCAGCGGAGCAATCTGCCAGATCCGTACCAACGTTAGCCCATGTGTGTCACCAGAAGTCCGCTCCGGCCCCATTCACTATAATGGGGATGGGCCAGATAAAATCTGTAGCATGCCAGATCTTCTACTCCCCCTATGGATCCCCACTGCCTGCAGTGATCTGATGTCAGGCATAAACGTCAGATCAGGTAGTCAGATCTCCAAAACAGATGTGAACATAGCCTTAAAATCAACACTGAACCGCAGGATGGAAATCACTGAACAACCTGCACCAAGTAAAAGAACCAGCAGCATAATACCAATCATTACTGACCGTCCACCTTCACCAGACCCCAGGATATCGCTCCCAACGCTGCACTATCCACTTCCCACATCAAACTAATCCAGTGGCTACACAAACTCCATCCGGCCCCTCAATATATACACCTGTGCTGGGCGGGGCTACATTTTTACCTTAGCCACTCCCCCAGACACCTGGGCCCTTTGTGTCCTGTAATTAGCTGCAGAAATGGAAGAATTTTTCTATTTCTCAGGGTGGAACCAGCCATGGTATCTGGTGGGCAGTAGAAACGCAACTAAAAACCACCTGACAATATGAGATGCAGATCTTCTCTATGTATCCCTTATAAATTGTAGACCTCGCAGCTGTTAACAGTAAGGGCTTGTTCACACGACCGTATGTTCATTTCCGTATCTTATCTGCATTTTTGCGGATAAGATGCGGAACCATACGGACCCATTCATTTTTCCATAGGAGAAAAAAAAAATGCGGACTGCACCCCGTGTGCATTTCCGCATCCATATATTACGGAAGTTCTCCCACAAAAAAAATGAAACATGTCCTATACTTGGCCGCAAAACACGTCCGTAACCCCATTACAAGTCAATGGGTCCGCAAAAATGCGGAACACTACGGAAGACATTCCGTATGTCTTCCGTTCCGTTTTTATACGGACACGGAATACATACGGTCGTGTGAATGGGGCCTTAGGGTTCGTTCAAACGTTGCAGATTTTTATGCGTTAAAAATGCAGTATTGCCCAAATTGTAGGAAAGAGGATGAAATTTTAAGAAATTTCATCCACATGTTGCGTAAAAAATCTGCAGTCTAAATTGACCTGCAGGGCAGAGTAGAAGTAAGGGCTCATGCACACGACCGTATGGCTGTGGTGCTCGTATTATGTGCCCCATTGACTTGAATAGGTCCGTGATCCATAAAGTATGACAAAATACATGACATGTCCTATGTTTTGCGGAATGGAGGCACGGATCACAAGCCCACAGAAACACTACAAAGTGCTTCTGTGGTCTTTCGGGTCCGTGCCTCCGCACCGCAAAAGATAAGACATGTCATGTATTTTGTCATACTTTATGGATCACAGACATATTCAAGTCAATGGGTCCGCATCCTCACCAGGAGTTCACACGGCTGGTGCCCAGCATGGGCATGGAGCCCTTACGTTCGTGGGCATGAGCCCAAAAGCTAAGTTCACACTTCCGTTAATTGGTCAGTTATTTCCATCAGTAAGGGCTCATTCAGATGGCCATATGCTGTCCACAAAAATGCAGATCCATATTTTTGCGGATTAGATGTGGACTCCGTCCCATGTCCCATACTTGTCAGTGAGAATCAGGACGTGGCCCCACTGAAGTCTATTGGTCCACAAAAATACTGAAGGCAATCCGTTCAGCATGTCCGCAAAAAAACGGATCCGCATTTTTGCAGACAGCATACAGCCATCTGAATAAGCCCTTATTGTGAGCCAAAACCAGGTGTGGAGCAAAAACACAGTGGGTCCAGTTCTGCCCATTATACCTGATCTCTGTGTATCTTCACCACTGCTTTTAGCTTACAATAACTGACTAAGGTCTTATTCACACAGTCAGTGTTCAGTCAGTGATTTCCATCAGTGATTGTGAGCCAAAACCAGGTGCGGTTCTAAACACAGAACAGGTGCAGATCTTTCCCTTATATCTTATGTCTGTGGAGTGTCCAGTTCTGGTTTTGGCTCACAATCACTGAAGGAAATCACTGACTGAACACTGACGTGTCAATAAGGCCTAAATGAACTGAAGTGTGAATTCAGCCTAAGGCCTCCTGCACACAACCGTATCAGTTTCTGCAGACTGCAAAACACAGATACCGGCCATGTGCGTTCTGCATTTTGCGAATCCGCACGCCCTTTCCTTTGTTAGAAATGCCTATTCTTGTCATGTTCTACTTTTTCGTGGGGCCGCGTAATGGGCATACGGATGTGGACTGTGCATGGTATGCTGTCCACATCTATTTCGGTCCCATTGAAATGAATGGGTCAACATCCGATCCGCAAAAAATGCGTATCGAAACTACAGTCGTGTGCGTGAGGCCTAAAGCTGCATTTGAATTTATACTGGATTGAACCCTTTGCTATGAAGAAGATGAAAGCCACAGCCATTCCGGCAGCAAAAACCTCATGTAATACATTCAGTTTTGCCACAAATCCTTTGGGGGTAGATTTCTCAAAACTGGTGTAAAGGAAAACTGGTTTAGTTGCCCATAGCGACCAATCAGATTGCACCTTTCATTTTCCTCTGAAAAAATGAAAGGTGCAATCTGACTGGTTGCTATGGGCAACTAAGCAAGTTTTCCTTTATAAGAGTTTTGGGAAATCTACCCCATTGACTTCAATAGGGAACACAGCTAATATTCACTAGAAAGAAGTAATACGCCACTTCAGAAGCAGATTGGAAATCAGTGGAGGAAAAAAGACACTACCATTGCACATGGTGGCATTTTTCCCCATTTAAGTCAATGGGCAGCAACACTTGGTGTGTTAATCGTGGATTACGCCTCAGAAAACGTCAGTTTTCCATGACGGGATCTACAGTGGATTTTAGCTGTGTGAACATAGTCGCAGTAAGGGCTCATGCACACAAGTGAATGGGTCCACAATCTGCATATGGTGGCCTTACGTTCAGTGCCAGTGCATTGCGATCCACATACGTTCGTATGCATGAGCCCTAAAAGTCGCAATCAGTGTTTCCTTACGGCATGAAAAGTCTCAAGCAACCTTGTGACCATTGCAAAAAATCCAACCAGCCCCCAATTTTTTAAACATTTATTAATTTTCAAATGCCTTCATGATGGCATTTTTTGGATTTATGAAGATAGCAGGCCAATATATTCTTTCGTTACAGCTTATAGACTGGAGCATGATGGGGGTCATTTATCAAGCGACTTGTGACTATTTTAGCCGTAAAAATAGTCGCAAATCCCTTTTTTGACGGCCATGTGACAATAATGTCGCACAGCTGGTGTTGAAAAGTTTTCGACAATTGTACGGGACTGTGGAGAAGTGTCAGTGGCCGTGCCGGCCTAGAAACAGGCATACAAGTTGGCAAAAAACTATACCAGTCTGGAGCTGGCGTAGCTTTTCCACCAGACGCATGGCTGCCTTAGATTAGCCTCTGTGAGCAATAGCATAAAAACACCGGTCTTTGAAAAAGTGACCCGATACTCTTATCTGTAGGTGGTATTCTGATTGGTTATTGTCCAAGATGACAGCAGCTCCATACTTCCCAAGTGTCTCTTTTACGGAAGGACAGTTCCTATTTGGGACCCACGTCCCTCTGTGCTGCTTTGCTCCTTGAGCCATAATGGGGGAAACTTATCAAACTGGTGTGAAGTAGAACTGGCTTAGTTGTCCATAGCAACCAATCAGATTCCACCTTCCATTTCCAAAGGAGCTGTGAAAAATGAAAGGAGGAATCTGATTGGTTGCTATGGGCAACTAAGCCAGTTCTACTTTACACCAGTTTTGATAAGTCTCCCCTGGTGTTCACGTGGGTGAAATTTTGAAGCTCATAATATGGAGCAGATTTCAAGAAAAATCAACTACTAAAACCCAGCTTTTTGGTGCATTTCTTTTTTTTAGATGGTAATCACCTGCAAAATGCATGGCAAATAGCAAACAAGTGTATTCAGAGCGTATTTTGGCCAAAGTGTTTGCAATTTCTAGACGTATATTTGAAATCAGTGACGTAAAAATATGTGACCATGTGAACGCTGTGGGTATTTCACAAACTTATTACTATTTTATTAGCAATGTTTATGTGACTCAATATGTTGCTGTTTTGCCATCTGAATATAGGCTTAGGGCTCAGGTATACGAATGTAAGGGATCAGTGCCCGCACTGCCAACCGCAAATAACGTATGCAATGCTCGGGCACTGGCCATGTGCACTCCGTGCTGCAGACCCATTGACTTGAATGGGTCCGCGATCAGCAAGATACAGCCAAAGATAGGACATGGAGCGCCAGCGCATATGCGTGACCACTGCTCCATGTAAAAGGGGGAGAACAGCACCTGTTTTCATGACAGGTGGGGGGCTCCAGCTATCACACACTTAGGGCTCATGAACACGAATGTATTTTCTGGGGTTTTTTCGGACCATATGCGAAACCATTCAATGGGTCCGCAGAAAAAAAAGAAGTTAGGGCTCACACACACTAACATATTTTCTCTCCATGTCCATTCTGTTTTTTTTCTTTTCGCACCATATGCGAAACCATTCATTTCAATGGGTCTGCAAAAAAACGTAAGTTACTCTGTGTGCATTCCGTTTTACAAAAAAATAGAACATGTCCTATTATTGACCGCATTATGGACAAGGATAGTAGTGTTCTATTAGGGGCCAGCTGTTCCGTTCCACAAAATACATATGGTGGTGTGCAATGAGCCCTTATCCACTGTCTTGTGGACTAGAGGTAATGGGGCACATTTATTGTATTTATAAAAAGTCACACAGCACTTCATAAATTAGTCTAGGCCAGGGATGCCCAACCTGCGGCCCTCCAGCTGTTGCAAAACTACATGTCCCAGCATGCCCAGACAGCCTACAGCAGGGCAAGGTGGGAGTTGTAGTTTTACAACAGATGGAGGGCCGCAGGTTGATCATCCCTGGTCTAGGCGTATTGGCATTAGTCTGGCCTCTAGTGGTTCTTTTTCAGTATGACAGGTTTTTATTCACTAAGACTGGTCTTATTAGTATGTGTATGAAAATGTGGAGCAAGTGAACTGAACAGACGCACGTCTCCATAAAAGGGGGACTTTTTAGGCAAAATGTGACTCAACTCACCACTCAAAACAGATGTATAAAAGTATGCCAGCCCTGGGGTGGAGTAGAAATTAGACTGTGTATTTGCAACTAAATCAAGAGCACCTAATAAATAGGTTGGAAAATAGGCGCAATAGTAAATGACTTGTAGTGCATTCTCAGGAAACTGACACGAACGTCACGTGACTAAATCTGTCACAAATAGCACTCGTAAAGATTCCACGAACGTCTTTATAATGTAATCTCTCCACACACAAGTTCGTAAAAATTGACCCACAAGCCGATCCGTACAAACTGTCCCTGGCGTCCCTCCGTACTGTATTTTATAGCACGGCGCTCTTCTTACATTTTGCGTTCCATGCAATGTTATTGTCTGTCATTTTGCGGACAGCCGGAAATGAAGGCAGACAGATGAAGCGCTTTTGCTTTACGGCCGTCGTGAACCCGTTTAGATTCCCAATTGTTGTTGTCTATTCGGGTTCGTCCATGGATCCGAAACCGGATTATCCAGGCCCCTGCGGGTACCATCGACACCCAAGATGCGCCTGGCGGCTGAGACTGAGCTCACCAGGTGAGAAAGAGGACAGTGCACCCCTCAGGGATAAAACAATCTCCTGCCCAAAAAGATTGCAAATAATTGCCTGGCAAGGGAGGAAGATCCTATTTCCTAAGTTTGGTGGGGGACAGTAAGTCAGGGACACATGACTGCAAAGCCTGGGGCAAGGATTTGCATAATTCACATCTCATCTGGTGTCTTTTGTGCCACCAGAGTGACATAATGTGATGATCGGAGTCGCCTGTGCTTTGTAAGGGTCCCTGAGGGCTGCACCCGTGTGCTGCCAGTCCTTTGATGCACCCAGTTGTATAATATGGGCAGGGGATGGATAAGATTCCAGATGACCGAAAGGTTGGATGTCTACTACCATGGTGTGCAGGTCATCATGCACTGGGCAAGTAACTGGTGAGATGCCATTAGGCTCATGATGGCTGCTGATATCAGTATGGTGGCTCATGATGGCTGCTGGTATGGTTGCTATATGCTGCATCAGTATGGTGGCTCATGATGGCTGCTGGTGTAGTATCAGTATGGCGGCTCATGATGGCTGCTGGTGGTTATGAGTAATGGCGGCTCATGATGGCTGCTGGTGGCTATCAGTATGGGACTCATGATGCTGCTGGTGGCTATCAGTATGGTGACTCATGATGGCTGCTGGTGGTTATGAGTATGGCGGCTCATGATGGCTGCTGGTGGCTATCAGTATGGTGACTCATGATGGCTGCTGGTAGCTATCAGTATGGCGGCTCATGATGGCTGCTGGTGGCTATCAGTATGGTGGCTCATGATGGCTGCTGGTGGTTATGAGTATGGCGGCTCATGATGGCTGCTGGTGGTTATCAGTATGGTGACTCATGATGGCTGCTGGTAGCTATCAGTATGGCGGCTCATGATGGCTGCTGGTGGTTATGAGTATGGCGGCTCATGATGGCTGGTAGCTATGGGCGGCTCATGATGGCTGCTGGTGGCTATCAGTATGGCGGCTCATGATGGCTGCTGGTGGCTATCAGTATGGCGGCTCATGATGGCTGCTGCTGTATTCATGATGGCTGCTGGTGGCTATCAGTATGGCGGCTCATGATGCTGCTGGTAGCTATCATGATGGCTGCTGGTGGCTATCAGTATGGCGGCTCATGATGGCTGCTGGTGGCTATCAGTATGGCGGCTCATGATGGCTGCTGGTGGCTATCAGTATGGAAGGGATAATTAAAGGAGGCCATTACGCTGTTCTTCTCACTTCTCTTCCAGTCCTACAAGATCATCAGCTTTGCACCAACCCTGCTGCAGATCATTGTGTCTGATGAGGTGGAGTTCCCTGTACGCCAGGCAGGTAGGTTTCTTTCTTGCACATCCACATACGGCCTGACAAGTGGCGCTGTAATGTGTTTAGTTGCAGAGGTTAGGATACCGCCACATCTCTCGGTATCTTGATGCAGTTTTGAAATCCAAAACCAGAAGTGAATTTAAATATGAGAAGTCATATCTGCCCTTTTATTACTTTCTCTTCTTTTATGATCCACTCCTGATTTTTTGGCTTCCAAAACCGCATCATGAAACCTGAATGTGTGGCCACTTCAGTAAATGGCATTTATCATATAGAGAAAGTGAATACAAGGCACCTACTAATGTATTGTTATTATCCATATTGCTTCCTTTGCTGGCTGGATTCATTTATCCACCACATTATACACTGCTCGTTTCTGGGAGTTATGACAACCGCTGCAGAGCAGATATGAGGTGCCCAGAAAGGGAACTGCTGCTGATGCGTGCCTATGTGTGCTCCCATGGTCCCAGCCTCCAGAGGGGCCAGTGCTTTTTATCCTATAGTGTGCAAGAATGACCATTTCTGATGAATTTCACGGTCGAAAACCTTGGAAACGAGCAGTGTATAATATGTGAAAGAAAAGTTATCAAGCCAGCAAAGGGTTAAGGCTTTTGCAATCGAGAGAGTCACTCATGCCTCGGGGGTCGGGGTGGGGGTGTCATCTGCTATAGCTCATCCTCACACAGCACGATCTGCAGCCCAGAGACGACGATTTAGGTGTCCACATAAATGATGATTTCATCCCATGAACGAGCATTTTAACATGGCTTCTTATTAAGAATGGGATTCTAGGGAATGAGAGTTCGAACTAACGTTCATTCCCAACAATCGGACTGACAATTGCCCTGTGTACTAATATAAGTGAAGATATTGATTAGGTTTATATAGCGCACGTTACCTGTAGGGCGCATGCACACGACCGTGGCCTGCAAATTGCTAATCCACAAAAACACGTATACCGGCCGTGTGCATCACGCATTTTGCAGAATGGAGCACTATGTCCTCTATAGAATAGCACTATCCTTGTCCGTAAAATGTTCTATTTTTTTCGCTGGCGCAACAGAACGGACATACAGATGCAGACAGCACAAAGTGTGCTGTGTGCGCATTTTTTGCGGTCCCATTGAAGTGAATAGGTCCACATCTAACCTGCACAAAATGCGGATCGGATGTGGACAAAAAATATGAACCCATAAGCTTCCTTTTCCATTTCCTATAGAAAAAGTTGAGTCACTTTACATTACTTATCCTGCAATGATCCTTCATATTTGTAGTGCATGTATCCACAGCTGCACTCACTGTTCTGCTGGTGGAGTCACTGTGTGTGTGTGTGTGTGTGTGTGTATATATATATATATATATATATTATATATACTTACATGTACTGATCCCTAGTTACATCCTGTATTAATACTCCAGAGCTGCACTCACTATTCTGCTGGTGGAGTCACTGTGTGTGTGTGTGTGTATATATATATATATATATATATATATATATATATATATATATAACATTACTTATCCTGTACTGATCCTGAGTTACATCCTGTATTATACTCCAGAGCTGTACTCACTATTCTGCTGGTGGTGTCACTGTTTACATATTACATAAGTATTGTAATGTTTGTACATGGTAACTGCACTAGCGGAATAGTGAGAACAGCTCTGGAGTATAATACAGGATGTAACTCAGGATTTGTACAGGATAAGTAATGTAATGTACGTACAGAGTGACTCCACCAGCAGAATAGTGAGTGCAGCTCTGGAGTATAATACAGGATGTAACTCAGGATCAGTACAGGATAAGTAATGTAATGTATGTACACAGTGACTCCACCAGCAGAATAGTGAGTGCAGCTCTGGAGTATAATACAGGATGTAACTCAGGATCAGTACAGGATAAGTAATGTATGTACACAGTGACTTCACCAGCAGAATAGTGAGTGCAGCTCTGGAGTATAATACAGGATGTAACTCAGGATCAGTACAGGATAAGTAATGTAATGTATGTACACAGTGACTCCACCAGCAGAATAGTGAGTGCAGCTCTGGAGTATAAATACAGGATGTAACTCAGGATCAGTACAGGATAAGTAATGTATGTACACAGTGACTTCACCAGCAGAATAGTGAGTGCAGCTCTGGAGTATAATACAGGATGTAACTGAGGATCAGTACAGGATAAGTAATGTATGTACACAGTGACTCCACCAGCAGAATAGAGAGTACAGCTCTGAAATATAATAAAGGATGAAACTCAGGATCAGTACAGGATAGTTAATAAAATAGTAAGTGGTGAGTGCGGGTCTGAGGTACACAAAGTGAATCCTGTAATTTATGGCTGCATCATTCAGATGAGTTTTCTGACGTTGGCCTCTGCTGCTCATGTCTGTTCCTTTTACTTGTGACAGCGGCAATCTACCTGAAGAACATGGTGACTCAGTACTGGCCAGACAGGGAACCTATGGTAGGAGAAATCGTATTCCCATTCAACATCCATGAAAATGATCGTCACCAGATCCGGGAAAACATAGTGGAGGGCATCATCCGCTCCCCTGACCTTGTGAGGTATGGAGCGCTGCACTTTGGTGGATTCTGTGGTTTCTGATGTGGCAATTTAGCCTGGACTTCAGGGTGTAATCTTTGTTTTTATGTCCCCAGGGCTCAACTGACGCTCTGCTTACGTGTCATCATTAAACATGACTTCCCAGGGCGCTGGACTGGAGTGGTGGAAAAGATTGGCTTCTATCTGCAGTCACCAAACACAGGGAGTTGGCTGGGCAGCTTGCTGTGTCTCTACCAGCTGGTGAAGACATACGAGTGAGGAATTAATGATGGCTACTGAATGTGAAGGACAAGGCTGTGATGTGGAGAGCATGGGGGGATGTCAGAAAATAGCAGGGACAGCAGAGTAATATGACAGCAGGGAGAGTATTTAGCGTTTTAAGCACTGAGCAGTGTACTAGAGGAGAGAGTAGGGTGCACTGGGCAGTGTACTAGAGGAGAGCACAGGGAGCACCGGCGTACTAGAGGAGGCGCAGGGAGCACCGGCGTACTAGAGGAGGGCGCAGGGCAGCACCGCCGGCGTACTAGAGGAGGGCGGCAGGGGCACCGGCGTACTAGAGGAGGGCGCAGGGAGCACCGGCGTACTAGAGGAGGGCGCAGGGAGCACCGGCGTACTATAGGAGGGGCGCAGGAGCACCGGCGTACTATAGGAGGGCGCAGGGAGCACCGGCGTACTATAAGAGGAGGCGCAGGGAGCAGGCGTACTATAGGAGGGCGCAGGGAGCACCGGCGTACTATAGGAGGGCGCAGGGAGCACCGGCGTACTAGAGGAGGGCGCAGGGAGCACCGGCGTACTAGAGGAGAGGCGCAGGGAGCACCGCGGTACTAGAGGAGAGCGCAGGGAGCACCGGCGTACTAGAGGAGAAGCGCAGGGAGCACCGGCGTACTAGAGGAGGGCGCAGGGAGCACCGGCGTACTAGAGGAGAGGCGCAGGGAGCACCGGCGTACTAGAGGAGAGGCGCAGGGAGCACCGGCGTAACTAGAGGAGGAGCGGCAGGGAGCACCGGCGTACTAGAGGAGAGCGCAGGGAGCACTGGTGTACTAGAGGGAGCACGAGTGTACTAGAGGAGAGCACAGGGAGCATGAGTGTGCTAGAGGAGAGCAAAGGGAGCACTAATCTACTAGAAAGGAGCACTAGTGTACTAGAGGAGAGACAGGGAGCACTAGTGTACTAGAGGAGAGCACAGGGAGGCTAGTGGAGAGAGAGCACAGTAGTGTACTAGAGGAGAGCACAGGGAGCACTAGTGTACTAGAGGAGAGCACAGGGAGCACTAGTGTACTAGAGGAGAGCACAGGGAGCACTAGTGTACTAGAGGAGAGCACAGGTACTAGAGGAGAGCACTAGGGACTAGCATAGTGTACTAGAGGAGAGCACAGGGAG
>ONZH01020147.1:0-14963 GCA_900303285.1 Rhinella marina
CCACATTCTGAACATGAATATGGCTTCTCCGTGTGTGAGTTTTCTGATGTGTAATAAGAGCTGATTTCTGATTAAAACACTTTCCACATTCTGAACATGAAAATGGCTTCTCACCTGTGTGAATTCTCTGATGTTTAACAAGATGTGATTTCAGCTTAAAGCATTTCCCACATTCTGAACATAAACATGGCCTCTCCCCTGTGTGAGTTCTCTGATGTGTAATAAGAGCTGATTTCTGACTAAAACATTTCCCACATTCTGAACATGAAAATGGCTTCTCTCCTGTGTGAATTCTCTGATGTTTAACAAGATGTGATTTCAGCTTAAAACATTTCCCACATTCTGAACATAAACATGGCCTCTCCCCTGTGTGAGTTATCTGATGTGTAATAAGAGCTGATTTCTGACTAAAACATTTCCCACATTCTGAACATGAAAATGGCTTCTCACCTGTGTGAATTCTCTGATGTCTAACAAGTTTTAATTTCTCCATAAAACATTTCCCACATTCTGAACATGAAAACGGCTTCTCCCCTGAGTGATTTCTCTGATGGCTAACAAGTTTTAATTTCTCCATAAAACATTTCCCACATTCTGAACAAGAAAACGGCTTCTCCCCTGTGTGAATTCTCTGATGTGTAACAAAATATTTTTTAGAACTAAAACATTTCCCACATTCTGAACATAAAAATGGATTTTCGCCTGTGTGAATTCTCTGATGTGTGACAAGATATGATTGATTTCTAAAACATTTCCCACATTCTGAACATGAATATGGCTTCTCACCTGTGTGAGTTCTGTGATGTTTAACAAGAGATGATTTCTCTGTAAAACATTTTCCACATTCTGAACATGAATATGGTTTCTCACCTGTGTGACTTCTCAAATGTTTGACAAGATATGTTTGACAACGGAAACATTTCCCACATTCTGAACAAGAAACTGGCTTCTCACTTGTGTGAATTCTCTGATGTCTAACAAGAGCTGATTTCCCGATAAAACATTTCCCACATTCTGAACAAGAAAACGGTTTCTCCCCTGTGTGAATTTTCTGATGTGCAACAAGAACTGATTTCTGCTTAAAACATTTCCCACATTCTGAACATGAAAATGGGTTCTCACCTGTGTGAATTCTCTGGTGTGGGACAAGTTCTGATTGATATCTAAAACATTTCCCACATTCTGAACATGAAACCAGCCTCTCCCCTGTGTGAATTCCCTTATGTCTGGCAAGTGTGTATTTACTGCTAAAATATTTCCCACATTCTAAACATAAAAATGTCTTCTCTCTTTCATGAGCTGTTTGATGTTTAGCTCCTCTTCTGTTACTTTCATTCTGTGTTACAGTCTGTGATGAATCAGAAGATTGGACCTGTTTAAAATCATCAAATGATGCATTGTGGCTGTGATTGGATGAAGATATATCTTGGATAATGGCATGCTTTTCAAATGTTTCTCGTGTGATACCGAGATCATCTACTTCAAAATCTGAAGATACCAGATGTTTCTCTGAGTTCCTGGTACAGTCATCTGCCAAGGATAAAACACATTTTATTATTGATTAATAATCTACCAAGAAATGCTATTGAAATTTCCATATAAAAAAATCCAAAGAAAGTACAAGGCATGGCGCTAAATTCAAGTTATTCAATTGACTAAAACAGTGGAGGCCAAACAGATCACAATCTAATAGTAGACCAAGGAGCATAACTAGAAATGGTCGGCCTCCATGTTGAGCAGTTTCCCTGCAACCACCACCAATCAGTCATTTAAAATACATATAAATAAAACATTTCCTAGCGCTGGACATGAGATGATGAATGTCCCCTTAGTTCCCTACACAATAGTTATCTCCCCTCAATGTCCCTTTCACAGTGGAATTCCCCCTTAGTGCCCTCCTGACAGTACTAATGCTCCCTAAGTGTCCCCACTCAGTAGAATGTCCCCTTGTAGTCTCCAAACAGTAGTTATACCCCCTTAGTGCCCCCACACAGTAACTATGGCCCCTTTATGCGCCTCCTGCAGTAGTGCTGTCCCTTAGTGCCCCCTTTACAGTAGTGCAGGCCGGGGAATGAGACCTGGGCTATAATGGATGACAGATACATCAGCTGGACTCGGAGGCAGGAAGGTGAGTAGAATGGCCAGTAGGAAGCACAGTAACCCCTCACTGACCATTGGGGAGCTCCTCAACACGTTTTATCATTTGCAAATCATTAAAAGGGTTCTCAAGATTTACCTCACCATAGTTCATCAATGTGAGATCAGCGGGGGTCCGACACCCTGCACCCCCACCAATCAGCTGTCTGAGGCTGCTCACCGGAGCTCCAGTTAACACAAAGCCTCCTCACAGCTTACCAAGCACAGCGCGTCTGATGAATAGTAGATGTGCCTGACATTGCAGTTCAGACCCGTTCACTCGAATGTGACTAATCTGTGCCTAGGCCATATAACCGATTATCACATTACATGGCCAGGAAGAGGCCTAAGAGCGCGTAGAGCATTGTGTCCTTTCCATACATCTGACTGACAAGACTGCCGGGAGTTGAATCCACCACCGACCTGTCTTGAGGATGGACTATAAATATCATATACATACTGTATATCACCTATAACGCTGTCATATTTTCATCCATATTTAATTAGAATTTTAGATGAATCAGTGAATATAACCCTGAAAAACCTGACAGAAGACAGTACATAAAACATCACATAAAATAGTATCATCCAGTGAAGGAGCAGAATCTGTGAGTCTTCTCTGCTTTACTTAGTGGTCACTACTCACCTGAGCTGTTATCTGTAGGAATGTCCTCTATACTCTGCTCATCACCACTCACATCTGTCTCTGTAGGATTAATATTGTTCAGATCTTCACCCAGATTCACAAGCTGTGAAAGAAATATTGTAGAAGTCATCGGACGGTTGGAGAAGTCGTGTGTAAGGTTTTATATGTCCTAAAAAGATGACAAAAAATGACCGGACAGCAGGAGTTATCTGACCCAAATATCTGCAGGTCTCTTGTATAAACTAAATCTGATTGCATCGTTATTCCAACCAGTTTGCAATGCAGGGGGAGCAGTCCTTATATTCCATCTGTGTGGAATGTGGAATCAGGATCCATGTTAGCCATGATTTAATCACAGCCATCTGCTGTCAACTAGCAGATGGCACAAACACCGCAGGGGTCCTGCCTTCAAAGCAGGTCACATGTATACAATTCACACGTCGCCCACCCAGAGCGGAGTCAAAGCCTTTTTCATAGGAAAAGCCCTCAGCAGCAAACTGTCAGCTTGTTGGCCATGTCACTCAATTTCTAGACATACTGGAGCTAGGAATTAATAAAGAATTATGGATTGGCCGTTCATCACAAGCTTAAGCCAATCATATATTCACGAGATGGGAACAGAGAGGGGCAGGCACATGTCCATAAGTTGTCAAGAAGTGGAGATACAGGGATCTTGGTCTCCACCTGTAGCCGGAACCCAGGCGAATCCATTGGTACCAGAACACTTCCCTATGACCTACCAGTCTGGAGCTATGAGCCATAATGGTTTTGTGGGGCTTTTATTACCAGAACTAGGGCGGGGGTGGAGGAGGAGTGGCCGGCTGCAGGGTAAAAGGCCACACAGAACAGAGGCCAGTGTCTTTCTCTGAAAGGGGCTCGCATTGAACAAATGTGTTTGGAGGGACCGTGGACAAGCTGCTAACATCACTGCCCCCCCATGTGGTTACAGCCAGGCCTTACAGCAATCCAGGACCTATCTTAACGGACCATCCATCTATCTGGTAACTGACTATTGCTCTGTTCAATTCTGTTGTACCATACCACCTGCATTTGCATATCTGACCGCTGTATCCCTTTTCGGTGTATATAGTTATATTTAGTGAGCCCTTAAGCCGATTAACCCCTTCGCGCCCAGCGCCGTACATGTACGGCGCTGGGGCGATGCGGGCACATGGCGCCCGCTCGCAGGTGCGGCGGGCGTCATGGCCAGCAAGTCTCTGCTGTTTCTAACAGCAGAGACTTGCCGCTACTTACCGCCATCGGTGGCGTCTTCCTCGGAGATTAGATGCCGTGATCACACGTGATCACGGCATCTAGTTGCGTCTCAACCCGTAAGCATTCGCTTCTGGGTGGTGTACAGACACCCTGTGTGGCCAATCGGGGTGTCTGTACACCATACGAAAACTGTAATCCTCGCTGGTGAGGATTACAGTTTTCAAACTGCAATTCTTATTCTGGCCACTAGATGGCAGGCCAGGATAAGAAATGAGCAATTCATGGATTTCTGAGTCTATAAAATCCATAATTGCTCATAAAGAAAAAAAAAAAAGCCACAATATATAAGCCCATATTTGAGCTTTCTAATAGTAAAAAAAAAAATTAAAAAAAAATGTTAAAAAATATATAAAAAATAAAAAAGATGTAAAAGTTCAAATCACCCCCTTTCCGTATAATTAAAAATAAATACCTAAATAACAATAAATATAGACATCATGGGTATCACCGTGACCGAAAACGCCCGTACTTTTAAAATATAACAAAAAAAAATTCCAATACGGCGAATTGTGTGGCGGAAAAAAGCATCCAAATGGCGATTTGCCGTTTTTTGTCGCTTTTTTTCTAAAAAAAATTAAATAAAAAGTGATCAAAAAGTCATACACACCCCAGAATGGTATCAATAAAAACTTCAGATCGTCCCGCAAAAAATGAGCCCCCAAACAGCTCTGTACACATAAATACCAAAAAGTTATAGGGGTCAAGATTTGACAAGGAAAAAAAAAAAAAAAAAGGGCAACTTTCTAATTATTTTATCACTATGAAAACGCAGGAAAAACTATACATATTAGGTATTGCCGGATTCGTACTGACCAGTAGAATGAAAGTAATGGATCAGTTTTAATGCAGATCGAACGCTGTAAATAAGAAACCCGTAGAACTGTAGCAGAATAGCGTTTTCTTTGCAATTTCACCCGGTTTGGAATTTTTTTCCCGCTTCCCACTACACCGTATGCAATATTAAATTGTGTCGTTGGAAAGTACAACTTGTCCCGCAAAAAAAAGCCCTCATACAGCTATGTGAACAGAAAAATAAAAGAGTTATGGCTGTTTGAAGGCAGGGAGCGCAAAACGAAAATGCATAACCGAAAAAAGCTCCGGGTGCGAAAGGGTTAAATATATAATTTAATATTGTGTTGTTATTGTAACTCAATCACCAATCCCCACGTTCATGTTCTTGGCAATATTGTTATATGCTACCCGGATTGACTCCTGACCCAATATAACCCGTTAACGGATAAGCGTATATGAAACGAGAGCTGGTGGCAGTACTACTGGGCTGATTTTTGCTGGTAAAGGGTCTCTCAGCTGTGCCTTCCTGTGCCTGCGTGGACAGAGGTGTCTGTGTAAACTGTGCCTAGCTGACCTTACGTGCTCCTAGGGACGGCTTAATGTCACGTCTTGGTAACCAGTGATGCAACTGCATCTTGTAAGCTCCACGTAGTGATGTCAGGAGGGGCTGCGAGGCGCGGGTTACATCACACCATCCCTAACATTAAATTGTGTGCATATAACATTACATTGTTGGTGCACCTGTTGCCCTTGCTGGCCACCCAGGACTGTGAAGCCAAAGTTTTTTCGGTCCATGACCTCCTTGGAATGGGCATAATTTTCTGCTGTGCTACAGCCAATGACTGGATTCAGGGGTAACATGTCCACAAAAAAATCATTTCTAAAAGCCCCTAGGGGCCAATAACCAAATGTATCCCCAAATATACCTATATGTGATTCTAAAATATAACTTTTATTGGAACTGCTTAAAAAAGGTATGAGCAAAACAAAGGATTAAAAACCTCTGCCTTACGCCTGCTGCCACTATTGTTAAGTGATTAGCGTATATAGCTGCTTAGACACGGTGTGGGGTGTGCACAAAATCCCACTACCAATGTTTGTACTCAGGTATGGACTGCAGTCAGTTAGCCTCACTGACCTATGCAGTCCGCAACTGTCTGCACCAGCTTCTAAGTAATCGTGTAATCTATGACAGCTAAACGTAGACCAGAATTTAAAACCTAACAACTGCCCCCCAACATGTTTCACCAGCCTCTGCTGGCTTCATCAGGGGTTTAGGGCAGCAATGAGGAAACATGCTAGATGCCGAGTATTTGTGCCCTCAGGCACAGGATTGACATAAAACATGGCCAACAGGTAGGCTACAGGTCACACAAAAGGTGTGAACATAATAATAGAGTGGTCCAATCAGGCTCAAGATACAACCACTATCATTCTGGCACTTACCTGATACGATAGTCCAGGCAGCGCTATCCCTGTGACGTAATGCGCAGGCTGAAGCTGCGCTCCAACTCTGTGCAAGCTCCGGGGCTCCCCACCTGTCTTGGGAGCATGCGCAGCCCAGGCCGAAAACCGGAGCGCTTCTGATGGCTAGTGCACCTGTGCAACCTCCCGCAGCTCAGGGCAATCGTACCTTCAAACAGGGGATGTATTGGTGATGCTTATTAATTCCATTGGCCACTCTTTTCTTGTACTATCCTAAGGGATATACTAGCAAGTGTATATAGTGCCTCATTCATGTACTAGATAATGCCCAATGTGTATAGAATATAATCTGAGTCTCTCAGACTCCTAACCCATATCCTGATGTTATACATGGACATAGCCATGCTATTATGTTATATACTCTACATTTACAATGGTAAATTGGGCATTATATAGAGATACACTCAATTTCACCAGCATTAAGACTAGTCATTTATGATCCTGGACCCAATCATAGTCCTAAAAGGTGCTATATGTAATAGTAACAAATTATAAATGATATCCTATAGCCTCCTATCTCATTATCACATATTTATGTCAATTCAATATTGCCTATTGGGGCTCTGGTACTGATTGATTAGTACATCAGAATGTCCACAAGAAACACATCACCACTAAAGCCAGTCAAGCAGGTGACCATGCCTGTGCTGGTGAGGGAGCAAACAACATTTACTGAAAGATGGACACACAGGAGCCGACACACATAACCGGAGCTAAGGGTAGAAAGTATGTATGAATCTTTCCATAGTAGAGGCTGTGGACACATGTAATAAGTTACTTATTCCTGAACAAACACTTAATGTGTCTTCTTGTTCTGTCTACCAGTTTTGAGATGATTAGAGGCATGAAGATACTGTAATTAATATAAGGGACAGGAGAGAACACAGGAGAGGTGAGAACTGATTATCTATCACCACTAGAACACCCTGCGTATCACTGTATATAGTATAAGGACAGGAGAGAACACAGGAGAGGTGAGAACTGACTATCACCACTAGAACACCCTGCTTATCACTGTATATAGTATAAAGACAGGAGAGAACACAGGAGAGGTGAGAACTGATTATCTATCATCACTAGAACATCCTGCTTATCACTGTATATAGTATAAGGACAGGAGAGAACACAGGAGAGGTGAGAACTGATTATCTATCATCACTAGAACACCCTGCTTATCACTGTGTATAGTATAAGGACAGCAGAGAAAACAGGAGAGGTGAGAACTGATTATCTATCACCACTAGAGCACTCTGCTTATTACTGTATATAATATAATGACAGGGGAGAACACAGGAGAGGTGAGAACTGATTATCTATCACCACTAGAACACCCTGCTTATCACTGTATATAGTATAAGGACAGGAGAGAACACAGGAGAGGTGAGAACTGATTATCTATCACCACTAGAACATCCTGCTTATCACTGTATATAGTATAAGGACAGGAGAGAACACATGAGAGGTGAGAACTGATTATCTATCACCACTAGAACACCCTGCTTATCACTGTATATAGTATAAAGACAGGAGAGAACACAGGAGAGGTGAGAACTGATTATCATCACTAGAACACCCTGCTTATCGCTGTATATAGTATAAGGACAGGAGCGAACACAGGAGAGGTAAGAACTGATTATCTATCATCACTAGAACACCCTGCTTATCGCTGTATACAGTATAAGGACAGGAGAGAACACAGGAGAGGTGAGAACTGATTATCTATCACCACTAGAACACCCTGCTTATCACTGTGTATAGTATAAGGACAGCAGAGAAAACAGGAGAGGTGAGAACTGATTATCTATCACCACTAGAGCACTCTGCTTATTACTGTATATAGTATAAGGACAGGGGAGAACACAGGAGAAGTGAGAACTTATTAGATATCACCACTAGAACACCCTGCTTATCACTGTATATAGTATAAGGACAGGAGAGAACACAGGAGAGGTGAGAACTGATTATCTATCACCACTAGAACACCCTGCTTATCACTGTATATAGTATAAAGACAGGAGAGAACACAGGAGAGGTGAGAACTGATTATCTATCATCACTAGAACACCCTGCTTATCACTGTGTATAGTATAAGGACAAGGGAGAACACAGGAGAGGTGAGAACTGATTATCTATCACCACTAGAACACCCAGCTTATCACTGTATAAAGTATAAGGACAGGAGAGAACACAGGAGAGGTGAGAACTGATTATCTATCATCACTAGAACATCCTGCTTATCACTGTATATAGTATAAGGACAGGGGAGAACACAGGAGAGGTGAGAACTGATTATCTATCATCACTAGAACACCCTGCTTATCATTGTATATAGTATAAGGACAGGAGAGAACACAGGAGAGGTGAGAACTGATTATCTATCACCACTAGAACATCCTGCTTATCACTGTATATAGTATAAGGACAGAAGAGAACACAGGAGAGGTGAGAACTGATTTTCTATCATCACTAGAACATCATGCTTATCACTGTATATAGTATAAAGACAGGAGAGAACACAGGAGAGGTGAGAACTGATTATCACCACTAGAACACCCTGCTTATCACTGTATATAGTATAAGGACAGGAGAGAACACAGGAGAGGTGAGAACTGATTATCTATCACCACTAAAACATCCTGCTTATCACTGTATATAGTATAAGGACAGGAGAGAACACAGGAGAGGTGAGAACTGATTATCCATCTCCACTAGAGCACCCTGATTATCACTGTATATAGTATAAGGACAGGAGAGAACACAGGAGAGGTGAGAACTGATTATCTATCTCCACTAGAGCATCCTGCTTATCACTGTATATAGTATAAGGACAGGAGAAAACACAGGAGAGTTGAGAACTGATTATCTTTTACCACTAGAACATCCTGCTTATCACTGTATATAGTATAAGTTTGAAGAAAGGAGCGGCACTCACGGAATAGATGCAAAATGTTCTTCTTTATTGTCACATAAATATCATTGTGATGCGTTTCGGCTCACATGTGAGCCTTTGTCACAGGCTCGCATGTGAGCCGAAACGCGTCAATGATATTTATGTGACAATAAAGAAGAACATTTTGCATTTATTCCGTGAGTGCCGCTCCTTTCTTCAAATTTACTACTGGATTGCTGACCCTGGATGCGTGCAACACACAGCCATTTATAGCGGAGTGCCGACTGTTTTCCTGTTTATATAGTATAAGGACAGGAGAGAACACAGGAGAGGTGAGAACTGATTATCTATCTCCACTAGAACACCCTGCTTATCACTGTATATAGTATAAGGACAGGAGAGAACACAGGAGAGGTGAGAACTGATTATCTATCACCACTAGAACACCCTGCTTATCACTAAATATATTATAAGGACAGGAGAGAACACAGGAGAGGTGAGAACTGATTATCTATCATCACTAGAACACCCTGCTTATCACTGTACATAGTATAAGGACAGAAGAGAACACAGGAGAGGTGAGAACTGATTATCTATCACCACTAGAACATCCTGCTTATCACTGTATATAGTATAAGGACAGGAGAGAACACATGAGAGGTGAGAACTGATTATCTATCATCACTAGAACACCCTGCTTATCACTGTATATAGTATAAGGACAGGAGAGAACACAGGAGAGGTGAGAACTGATTATCTATCATCACTAGATCATCCTGCTTATCACTAGTATAAGGACAGGAGAGAACACAGGAGAGGTGAGAACTGATTATCTATCATCACCATAACACCCTGCTTATTACTGTATACATTATAAGGACAGGAGAGAACACAGGAGAGGTGAGAACTGATTATCATCACTAGAACATTCTGCTTATTACTGTATATAGTATAAGGACAGGAGAAAACACAGGAGAGGTGAGAACTGATTATCTATCACCACTAGAACACCCTGCTTATCACTGTATATAGTATTAGGACAGGATAGAACACAGGAGAGGTGAGAACTGATTATCTATCATCACTAGAACACCATGCTTATCACTGTATATAGTATAAGGACAGGAGAGGTGAGAACTGATTATCTATCATCACTAGAACACCCTGCTTATCACTGTATATAGTATAAGGACATGAGAGAACACAGGAGAGGTGAGAACTGATTATCTATCATCACTAGAACACCCTGCTTATCACTGTATATAGTATAAGGACAGGAGAGGTGAGAACTGATTATCTATCATCACTAGAACATCCTGCTTATCACTGTATATAGTATAAGGAGAGGAGAGAACACAGGCGTGATGAGAACTGATTATCTATCACCACTAGAACACCCTGCTTATCACTGTATATAGTATAAGGACAGGAGAGAACACAGGAGAGGTGAGAACTGATTATCTATCACCACTAGAACACCCTGCTTATCACTGTATATAGTATAAGGACAGGGGAGAACATAGGAGAAGTGAGAACTGATTATCTATCATCACTGGAACAACCTGACTATCATTGTTTAAAGTAGTGTTGAACGAACTGAAGTTAACAAAGCAGAATTTGATACGAATTTCAGGAAAAATTTAATTTAACATGAATCAAAATTTCCTGTGACTTAGTAGGAATAAATTATTGATTCCTCAAATAACGGTATAAAAAACACAACATGCTCACCTCATGCATTTAAGAATGAAGAGGCTGTCGCAACCATCATCTTCATTCGAGATAGCCATGGCGGCCTCACCGCGAATGAATGGTTGAGGTGGATGTGTATATTGTTTCGTTTAATCAATTTGTTTAATCCTGGTCAAGACAAGTCAAAATGAATCAAATTTCATAGAGAAAATTTGGCAAAGCAGTAGAATCAAATTTTTGAATATGTTGCTACTCATTAGTTACCATGAAGTGCAAGGAAATTCAGATTTGTTGTCAATTGACGTTTTCCTAAATTTCGGACTGATTTCTGCTTTGGATGTTTTGCTTCGGTCAACACTAATCACATGTCCCAGCTTGTCCCACCCTTGTGCAACCGCAAAAAGTCTTCAGCAGTTTACAGAGAAGGCTTAAAAGTCACCATGGGAAGAAAATTAGAGAAGAACCAGAAAGCTATGGTCAGCTGTAATCCTGCCATCTCCACCTACTCACTATATAACATATAAACATATAAGACATATAATACTGGTGGTTACAACAAGACTGAACCCAAGATCTTTACAGCCTTCTACAGATCATAGAGAACATTTCATGAGACCTTATCTCCATCTACCTGATCATCCTGTGGGACATTGTGATGTTCTTCTGAACCATCCTGTGGAAGAAGAGGACTGGGACATCTCTCTGGTGTTCTTCTCTCTTCCTTAACTGTAGGAAACACATCCAGTGACTGAATTCATTCCTTACATACAGATAATGAGAGGACGTGTGGATTTAGTCATGTCTATTACCTGGTGATGTGAGGGGCCGGTGATCCTCCATCATGACGTCCTTGTACAGATCTTTGTGTCCTTCTAAATACTCCCACTCCTCCATGGAGAAATAGACGGTGACATCCTGACACCTTATAGGAACCTGACAACACAATGATACAGTCATCACCCAGATCCCTTCATAGCGTTCCTGTATAATGTCCCAGCATTCCCAGCAGTGTCACCTCTCCAGTCAGCAGCTCAATCATCTTGTTGGTGAGTTCTAGGATCTTCTCTCTATTGATTTCCTCATGTATCAGGGGGTGAAGTGGAGGCCCTGTGATTGGGCTCAGGGTTCTTCCCCATCCTTCAGACACAGGGTCCTGACAGCGCTCACTAGAGGTCTTCTTCACTACTGTGTAGTCCTGGTTATGGAGAGACACAGTAATAAATATCACTCCATACATCTCCAGAGTCCCTCACCTCTCCAGTCATGTCCATCTGTTAGTAACATAGATAAGATGATGTAATGTGACATCATCAGAATCTCTCACCTCTCCAGTAAGCCGGAAGAGGATCTCTAGGGTGAGATTTATTATACTCTCCGCCATCTTGTCCCTGTCCCTATCCATCCTTGATGGGTCAATCAGGAGAAGGATCTTATATAGAAGATCTCCACTGAGCGGATCCTATATTGTAGGAACCTGAATGGGGAGAAGATGAGACGATGTAAAATCCTACAAAATCCCAGGTAAAATACAATTACTGGAGATAATAAGAGGAGACATCGGAGGAGATAATAAAGTGTAGATGTTGTGTTCTCTGTTTTTGCATACATTTGAAAAAGGGTACACTGGACTTTCAGGGGTGAAACTTAAAGGGGAAAAAAAACAAGAAAGCCTCATTCACTAGCACACACAGGACCACTTGCTCATCACTGGAGGCAGCAGGACCTGTGGATGATGCCACCATGCTGGGAGTTCAGGTCCTGCTACATCCTGTGAGGAGACACATCCATGTGGCTGAGCTGAGAATAGGGAGCATTAATAAGAGGGTATTATTGCTACTGGGGAACACTAAGAGGCGGCGTCATTCCTGGCAAATTATTCATCATCTTCTGTTATTCAGGCTTCATATCTGCAGCAGAGGTCTCCAGCAGGTTGTTCCAGCAGAGAAGAGCCTGTCAGAGATCTCTGGATCCTGCATTACTGGATACTACCACCTGCTCCCGCTCACTATAATGGGGTCCGGCAGAGATCCGGTCTCTACACAAGTAATACCACTGCACGCAGAAGATTTTGTCAAGTCCATTCCAGGCATTCTCGGCAGGAACAGCCAGTCACAGATGTGAAAGTATGGATATTTATATATTTTGGGGATTAGATTTAATCCCCTCTCTATTGTGTCTATGGATATCAGAAAGAAGTCGATGGAATTAAATCTTTATAGTAACTTTTAATGATCTGCTATTTGTATTTTTTACCCTGTTCCTGGATATGTCTTCTATATAACATCCCCTTCTCCAGTCCACATCTCTGAGATCTCCTGGATATGTCTTCTATATAACGTCCCCTCCTCCAGTCCACATCTCTGAGATCTCCTGGATATGTCTTCTATATAACGTCCCCTTCTCCAGTCCACATCTCTGAGATCTCCTGGATATGTCTTCTATATAACGTCCCCTCCTCCAGTCCACGTCTCTGAGATCTCCTGGATATGTCTTCTATATAACGTCCTCTCCTCCAGTCCACATCTCTGAGATCTCCTGGATATGTCTTCTATATAACGTCCCCTCCTCCAGTCCACGTCTCTGAGATCTCCTGGATATGTCTTCTATATAACTCCTGTACCAGGCTTATGTTGATCCTGAAGAAAGCTAATGCCAGTCCTCAAACGCGTTATACATTAGAAGCAAACTCTTATAAATTATTTCTTAATATTTTTAAGCTCGTTTCCTGCCCCAGAAGCCTGGGTGTTAACTTCCTCATTTATGTTCACGGGAATCTGATGATTACCAGCAGATAGAGCTACAAATCTCCCTGGTTGTGGAGCATTACATGTGTGGATCTAGTGAGTGTTCCACTTACCTGGGGTCAGGCGTGTCCTCTTCTCACAATCCTTCACTATGGAGCATCCTGTGATTTCCTTTCTTCCAGCATGTGATGTAGGAGTCAGGCTCCAGTCTGTGCTGAAAGAGGAAGTAATGGATCTGTGATGATGTCATTACCATGTGATCATGTGTGGGTGAAGTCATGGGACATGTAATTCCAGTGTGTATGTAGCAGTGCTGTAGATTTGTAATGTCCAGGGGCTGGCTGGCAAATTTTAGCCTGGGGGGAAAGCACACAGCACTGGCCCATGTTTAGCGGTTTAACTCCGCCTACCATATAAAGGCGGTATAGGTAATTGGGCTTTAAATCATTAAAAGGCGGCAGCCGGTTGTGTTTTCATGTTGGGATCACACGCACATGTGCAATCCCAGATACAGAACATTACTGAGTCCGTAGCAACAGCCTGATGATTAGAGGGGCAAGATTTACCAACTCCTGAGCTGAAGAGACTCCATAATGGGATCTGATCAGGAAGCTGCTTCTTTACCGGACAAAAAAGTTTTGCGTGCAGGACTTTTCTGTCCGGTCTTTTTGACAGAATCTGTGACAGTGGCCCGTATTAGACTGAAGTGCAGCATTAGATGCACTTATAACACACAAATACAGGGCAAGAACGAAGATCACTACATACATGCAGAACCAGAACCAAACCTAGAAGTTAAACAAAGTACCAGAACCGTGTTCTCTGCATGAATACAGCACCAGAACCAAACCTATAAGTCAAATACTGCACCAGAACCAAGTTCACTAGATATATATATACTAGCTGAAGGACCTCGGGTATGTTCACCCGGGTATGTTTAATTTATTTCTTTTACTGTTTGTGTGTGTGTGTCGTTAAAAGATATCGAGAGTGCCCTCTACAGTGCCTGCCCATTTAACAGTGACCTCTACAGCGGCCCGCCCCTTTAACAGTGACCTCTACAGCGGACAGCCCCTTTAACAGTGACCTCTACAGCAGCCTGCCCCTTTAACAGAGACCTCTACAGGCCGCCCGCCCCCCTTCCTACAGGTGACCTTCTATACAGTAGCGGCCCCGCCCCTATTAGACAGCATGATCTCATACAGCAGCCCCGCCCCTTTAACAGTGGACCTCCTACAGCGCCCGCCTTTAACAGTGACCTCTTTTTACAGCGCCCCACCCCTTTAAACAGTGACCTCTACAG